>CAJQUN010000828.1:0-177818 GCA_907163345.1 Haberlea rhodopensis | reverse complement strand
AGTTGGGCATGATCAACGTCTACGCACCTATTGAGGAGGAGTTTAGAAAAATGAATGATATTCTTCATTATGTATTATTATAAAATTTGTAGGAAAATTGATTTCTTTCATTTCTAGTATTACTTATCTCTCCATATAATTGTATTATTAACATTGTGTAAATTAATGAGAAAGATCATTTTTCTCATTCATATATTCTTCAACGAACCTCCAAAGATGACTTCTCGCATATAATAATAGAATTGAATACAAGCTTAGATAATACATAACAACAAATGTTTTATCCCACATATCATATATTGTCTGTATTTTCAAACTCCTCCAAAACAGAATAACTACAACTAATATAAACCATTTAAAGCGTGTATAATTATTTTAATAGCTTGTGAGATTTTTAAAATATTAAAATATCTATTGTATTAAAATTAATAGAATATTTGTTTATAGCAACGTGAAGTTGAGTTTAAAGCAATTACTATATTGTGATAGATGGAAAATAATTTTTGGATAATAAACAAAAATAGATGATAGTTTTTTGTTTTTAAAAAAAAAAAAAATGTTATATATAATGAAAACGAACATAGCCTAAAATATTCAAGACATGAATTTAGTATATTTCACTATTTACTATTTTTAATTGTCAAAATTGAGTAATTTATATGCAACCAATATTTTTATAAACAATATTACTATTCACTAAGTTTAAACATTATCCCCATTACCAAATCCTATTTGTATTATGAAGATAATTAAATAAATTTAAAGCTACTATTTGGTCTGTACATGTTAACATATTTATAAAAATAGTAAATAAACAACTCATATAACCATATTATAATTCTTACTGTGGAGCGTTGAGTAATACATCTACACTGAGAGATCGATCGAATTAGTATTTGATTGATACATATTAAATATTCGAATAGTATTGCGAAAATAATTGTCTTAGCTATGAAAGCAATGAAGTATGATATTTCGCTATTTTTTATTATTATCTTTTTTAATAAAAAAAAGTATATTTAGACTATCATATATTATAAAAATTTAAATTACACGGTTATCATTTATTATAATTTTTATAAATGATAGTGCTCTAGGCCGAGTCCAAAAGGATATTGGAGAGCTCCGTTTGTGTATAATTTGCTATCAACATTACACTTGTGTGGGCTTTGGTCTTCACTGGTGTCATGAGTTGGTCTACTAAAAATGGTAAATTTGGTGGACAAAACTCCCGCTATACAAGAGATTTGGGAAGAGATTGTGATACTTTGGGCCTGTTTACAACAATGTTTCCAGCGCAAAGCAAAGACCCGTTTACACAGACTATTTTTTGTTCTTGTACTTGTCAAGTCGCTTCACTTCAGCATTATTCTACACTTTTTATCATCAACAATTGTTGATATTTTTATGAATATCCACCGTATAAATTTGATTAAATTATTTCAATAGTTTACTTAGGAATATATAAAATTTCACTTACATGTTAATCTTTCGATTAACATAATTCTACTTATTCAATCGAACAGACAACTAAACCGAACAAATATAAACATTTGAAACATAACACATGGGATTCATGGTGTTTCCTCATGTCATATCCACAAACCAAGAATTCAATCCATAACCAGTACAACATACTTTAAGCAATTACAAAATTTATTAAATAAACAAAAGTTTATTGATCAACATCACACACAAAAGCACAGGAAATGTAAGTTCAGGCCACTCTCAGAAGTTACTATTCTAATAACCATTGGTCTTTGAAGAGCTTCAGGTGTAGTGCTGGTTTTGCTGATGATCCCTTTCCCGAAATACTCTGCAATCACCGAAAAAACCATCCTTTGAAGTTCTGACTTGTTGAAAGAATCGATCTTGGTTTTTCCGAGTTCTGCTCCAAGCTCCTCTTCATGTCTAACACAAGCTCGGTATTCGGGGAGCGCACTCGGGACATTCTTTTTCATTGTCACCCAAGCAACGCTGGTGGAATGAGTGCATGCACATGAAGTGGACTGCAGGAAGGTCTAGGGTGACAAGTGCAGGCTGTGCACTTGCTAAGCTGGAAGATTCTTGCATTTGTTCTGAGATCATGGATTTCTTTTCTCAATCGCCGATGTTTCCTCCTGTAGATTCGAATCAATATTGAGCACATCTCCTTCTTCAAGTTTTAATGTAAAAACAAATTTATGCTTCCTCACAAGACAAATGAATAAACAACAGTTGCAGAGTGAATGTGACACACACGTGAACAGAGAATAGTTATATAAGTAACCATCATCTAATTCGACAGGTTAACAGAATATAGATCTTCCTGATTTGATATTGAGGACTAAAGCGGTTCGTTTGGTTCTGACACTCTGTCTTATCTCTTCTTGGTTTTATATTTTTTAAGGGGCAAAATGCACTTTTAAGGAAGCAATCTGCACTTTTGGGGGTTAAAATGCAATTTAGGGGTAATAAAAAAATGTAGGGAGAGAACTTGCCATCACTTGCTTTCAGGTATATCTGCCCTGGCTAGTGGGTAACGGTAAAGTTCAAAACTGTTAACTTGTAAAGCAACTTAAATGCTATGTTTAGGACCGTTGTTGCCACATAGACAGCCATACAAAACAGTAGAATGAATTGATTGATGTACTCAACAAAAAAATAGATCTTTCAAAATATGCTTATATAGGGCGGGGTTAGATTAATATTCTAGAGATTCTTAGAATAAATTTTAATCCAAACAAGACTCAACCCTGGAAAGTGAACTAAAAAAGAAAAGCCTCTCTGCCAAGGGTGGATGACATCAACTAATGCAAACGTCATTCACAATACTTTTGATATATGGATGGGATAAGAAGGCAAACACCAGTTGATGCATTAAAAAAAACTCCAGGCCTTTTTCTAATTATTGTGCTCTTCTCATCCTGATCATTCTAGTCCACACTCCACACCATATGGAACTCTACTTATACACTCGATGACGTCAAGGATTCATTAATCTATAGGATCTCATCCATATAATTATAAGAAATCCAAATGACTGACTATATATATCCATCAATTGATCCTTATTAATGATTTTTGCTTCCCATAAAAAAGATATTTATGTAAAAACAACCTGATACTTTTCAATAGCTGTCCGATCTTCATCAATCAGCTTTGACTCCTGTTCCAGCTTTCGAGCTACATAATCTTTAACTACAGAAAGGGTCAGGCATGGGTTTCTAGACAAGGTTTGAATAACTATAATTGGAGGCAATATGTCATCCCTTTCGATATATGTCAAGATTTCTTTGACTTCTTTGGAGCAATCTTCACCAAGTTCACCAAAGTACTTCAATAGATCAGCCCAAAGAGATGGATCACCACCCTCACCCAAATTTCCTAGTCTCTTGCAGCATGCAATTAACCCCTCATGATCATGCGCCTGCATGTAGCAGGAAATCACTTCTTTATATAATTTCAACTTCTCGTAAATATACAAGAGCCCTTCTTTGAAAGAGTTCATTTCACAAAGAATAACTGCGAGATCAACATCATACAGTGGTTGTTCCTGTTCAGATGGCCAAGCGCCTTTAAGCAAGTGTAGGCCCTTTTGACGTCTATCATGGAGATCTTTATCCTCATCTACATCATTCTGACTCAAAGTTATCCCTCCATTTGATGCAATGCTTGAAGTTGCAGATGCATGTGATACTCTACCTGTTCTAAGATCACTGTTCTCACTGATGGCAGTTTGTGAAAGAGATGGAAATTCCAAGATTTCACTCAAGTATAACTCCAACAGGGTATTATGGATTTCCACTTGAGCAGGTGAATCCTTCACTTTGTTGGTATATTTTTCAAGAAATTCCATTAGAGACTTTGGATGATGCACAAAAATATTGAGAAAATCAACAGGAGATGGCAGCATAGATAAAAAGGTAACATTTGAAGCACCACACTTGATTAGTTCCCCCTCTTCAGTGCAGAGTCTCATCAGTATTTCGTTTGTTTCCCTTGGCCTGTGCTCTATAAGAATTTTTCCATACTCTTTTACAGTGACCCCAGCTTGACTCGGTTCAAGGCTATTTATATATTGCAGAGCTTCATCATACCTACCTAGGTCCTCAAGTAAAATTTTAAGGTACCATTCGTGTCTTTCAGCCTTCTTAGCAACATACATTGCATGCTCATGGTAATTGGCAGCACGGCAGACCCGTATAGCAGTTTCTACATCAAATTTAAGTTCCCCTGCGCCATCCTCATTTTTAATGAATATGTTCAACTTCTCACATCCTTCAGTTTTGTGTAACAGTTTAGCAAAAGAGTAGTGTGATCTTTGGAAGCAAGGCCTTTTCATGTAACTTTTCCAAGTAATTAGTCAGGTTGTAGATCCTCTGAGCATCCAAAAACTTCTGTATGACATACGAAGGTTCAAGATGCCCAATAGTGAGGATATACTGAGCCATCGCTTCATCATACTCTTGTTTGCTATATAAATGATCACCATATTTCCTTAGCACTTCAGCAGTTGCCACAGCATCAGCTTGCTGGCTTTGGACAAGATTAATAGCTACAGTGTAAAGATTTTTCTTGAAAAGCAGATCTAGCTTGCTCTCCATATCTTTTTCGACAATAAAAAGAGCTGATTTGTCCGCCATTATGAGTACTATGTTACCCCATTCGCACAACATGTGAGAAACGTCTTGAATTACTATGCTGTGTGCTATTAAATGGTTCTTCAGATCATAGATATTTAAAGTATTCTTACCAGTTCTATGATCTTATAACACATAAAAGGTAACCACGAACCAACCGAGGGAGCTTTTTCTCACCTCAAAAGCCCGCAAGGGCCTCGACCATCAACTTCATAAAAATAGACAGCTTCATGCCTTCCAATTATTAGTTCCTGAGTCCAACAAAATAAGATTATTTTTATTTCGACTGCAACCAAAAGCATTTTGGATAAATACAGTGTAAAACAAAATATGCAATATACGAAGATATTAATTAACTACCGCGCGATCACTCAATGCTACACTAATAGTTGAAAGTCCAATTGTGATCAAGAGTTTGCCTTACTGGTGGTTGAGTTTTGCAAAATTAAAACAAGCTCACTGAACTTGGAGTACAGCAAATAGTTGAAAGGCTTGACCATCCACTCGGAATCCCAATCCCGTAATAGAAAATAGTTTTTTTGTCACATGACCACTATCTACCTCAAGCTTGAAGCGCTTAATACGTTCACGGGCAAAGTCACCCTGGATGCAATAAATAGAACCATTGTCCAGTCCAAGGACAATCAATATATAGGTGGAGTTTCCTCAAAAACCAAAAAGGAAGTGATCTGGTAAAATAGAAAATAATGGCATTTCAGTTCTTGATCACTCGAAAGAGCTCATGTCTAGCAACGAGCATTTTACATAACTGTACCTGTGCTTCAGGAAATTGGTTGGTAAATATCCGCAGAATTTGGACACAATCTGGACTCCATGAACTCGGCCCCTCTTCTACCCTTTTATCAAGGTCAAAAACTTTTAGGCATGTACTGATTGCTGCGGTGGTACTTGTTCCTCCTCTCCAACTGTCACTAAGATGTTTCTTTGCTGATTCACCGGCACAGCAATGAAAAATTACATTCTTAGTGAAATCAAGGAAACAAATCAAAACCCAAGAAGCATAAAAAATAAAGGACATGGCATAAGCCTCAGGATTCCAGCTTCGGTATACGATATCAATCCGCGTGATTAAAAGACGTTCACCGTACTCAAACTTGTGATACACACCCAAAACATTATAAAGCAAATAAAAAACGAACTTGGACCAAACCGAGTTTTGCATATGACCTTTTCGATAAGGAGTCCTCATTACTATTACTAGTTCGTAGCCTCAGAGACAACTCGAAAATCCAAGATGACTATATTTCCATTAGATTATGGATTAATAATTCTCTCTCAAATTAATATCATCAATTTTTAGACCAAAGAAATCAGCGTGATCAGTTGGCCGGAATCATATGAATAGATGCATATAAAAAAAACCCAATACCTTGAGTTGCTGGAGGAAGAGAACTGAGGATGAGTAACCTTGAAAGGAGTATTGAAGCTGGAAGCCGCGATCGAGCAATGAAACTGTACCGTTTTTCAGAACCCAATACGATTTTACCTCTACCGCTGGAGCAGCACCGAATTCCTCCCTCAATTTCGTCTGGAATCCGGCTTTTCTTCTCCTCGAAAAATTCGAATTTCCTCCACTGATACATTTATTCTCCTCAATTTACCGTCTTAAAACAATCAATAAAACTTACAAATACCGATATGCACATACACTGAATGGATCTATGGATATAATTTAGATGGCGATGACGCTGATGCGGTGGCTATAGCAGACCAATGGTGTTCGCCGGGGAGAGAGCGAGCACCTGGCTTAATAATACAACGGGATATAGTATTTTTTTTAAAAGTTTAAGATAAATAATAATTTTTAAAATATAGGATACTATATCATTAGCTATGATAAATTTATACAAATAAATAAATAGGGAAAATTTCGGGCCGGTATTATTTGGTAAAAGATTTTTCGGCCCAGTTATCCCAAAAAAAATTTCTTTCAATTAGGTCCAATTTTGGTCAAAATGACTAAAATAGTCTTCTGCCTTCTTTGGATCAATCCTTCAACATCAAAACCCTAGTCTCCAACTCTCACATCAGCCACATGTCCAAACTACAAACGCCGTCGTCGGAAGTTGTCGCTCCTCCCATGACGTCGGAGCTGCGCGCACTGGTCAAACGAAAACAAAAAGGTTGTGCAAGAAGACAAAATCATCGCATTCTTCTATTTATCATCTATTTACCGATTGTGTTGATTTTGTTTTATATTTCTTATGAATTTCAATTTTTTTTGTAATGTCTGTACGTAAATTTTTTATGTGAAACGTAAAAGTATAACGTATTTGAATTGTTCGATCAAACATTTGAATGAAAAATTTATATTTATTATGAGTTTCAATTTTATTGTAATGATTGTTTGTAGATTTTTAATGTAAAACTCAAATTATAATTTATTTGAGATGTACGATCAATTGTTTGAATGAAAATTTTGAGAATGTAATGATATTAAAACCATTGGTGCATGTAATTTACGTGCACCGACAGTTCATGAGTCTATCGGTGCATGTAATTTACATGCACCGATAGACTCAGTGGTGCATGTAATTTACATGCACCGGCAGTTCATGAGTCTATCGATGCATGTAATTCACATGCACCGATAGACTCATTTGTGCATGTAACTTACATGCATCTTTAGACTTATGTGTTGCTTTCTTATTCAATTTGTTATTTCACATATCGAGCCTTCTATTTCAGTTTGCTATTAATTAAAAAAAATTAACGAGAAAAAATGTTACATATTCAAAATTATATATAAAAAGGCTATGTTTTTTGTTAAATATAGATAGGTGCATGTAATTTACATGCACCAAAATTGACTCAGCGGTGCATGTAATTCACATGCACCGACTTGCTAAAATCTATCGATGCATGCAATTTACATGCACTGATAGGCGGAGATGCACTAATATACGATTTTTTTATCCATACTAAATAACAAGGATCAAATCAAAAAAATGTGAATTAATTTTTCATTCTATAATTTTTACAATTGATCTTATAACAAATTAAAGATATAATATATTACTTTAGAAATTAAATTTTTATTATGGATGAGTATATACTATATGATAAATTATTGCATAATCTCATAACAAAATTATATTATTTTTCAAATGATAATATATTACACAAACATGTCTTAATTTTAAGTGTTATTTATGATCTTCTTAACACCTACTATATGATACTTATTTATTATGTAATTTGAGAACCAATGCAAATGTTGAGTCTATCAATGCATGTAATTTACATGCACCGATAGACTATCGGTGCATGTAAATTACATGCACCGGTAGACTAGCGGTGCATGTAATTACATGCACCGGGTAAACTAGAGGCGTATGTAATTTACATGCACCGTTATATGTTGTTTGCTTGTTGATCTTATAACAATTAAAGATACAATATACTGGTGATGAAGACATGAAAGGACCGTTATACTCTCTCCGCGCTTGTACAAAAGAGTAAATGATACTAATTTGAGAAACAATGCAAATTTTGAGTCTACCGGTGCATGTAATTTACATGCATCGGCAGACTATAGGTGCATGTAAATTACATGCACCGATAAAATTTTGAGTCTACCGGTGCATGTAATTTACATGCACCGGCAGACTACATGTACATGTAATTTACATGCACCGGCAGACTATATGTGCATGTAAATTACATGCACCGGTAGACTAGTGGTGCATGTAATTTACATGCATCTCTATGTGTTGCTTGCTTGTTTAAAATTGTTAGTTCTTCAACTTTGATTTGAGAAGATAAAATTGTGTTACCCACTGATATATTGTCAGGAATTTTATATACGCATCGTTTATGTTATTATAGATCATTCCACTAATGTAGTGACATGATGTCTGAAAGTTTAGAAATGAAAACAATATGTAACAAATGAAAATGAAATTTTAGAGTCTATTTTTTACTTGGTATATTATACATAAACAAATGAAAGTGAAAAAAAAATAAATCAAAACTTTTGAAATGAGATGATATGTTGTTTATAGATGATATGTTGTTTATCTTTTCCAAATTTGCTATAAAAAATTGTTTACCTAAAGAGACATTTTAGCAAACACATAATCTGCACCAAAATTGAAATAAAAGTCCAATGTTACCGTAAATCCAAAAATACCATAAAACATCAAATAAAATTGAAACAAAACGTCGATTTTTTCGTGATCGGAGAAGAATGACATTTGGCAAAATGAAAAGGAGTCGCCGCAATGAAAAGGAGTCGCCGCCACCTCCACCACAACAACGCCACCGCTCCATACTCGTCGCCTAACCACCATTGCTGATTTCCCAGAACACTGCGACCATCACCAACTCTCACGACAAGGAACATATAATTCAACTGTTATAAATTGGTTTTTAGAACGAGGGTGTTTTAGGAATAACAAAGGATTAATTAGATTAGAGTTTCATAAAATGGACTTAGTTGAAAGAAGATTCTTACAAGATGTATTTAGTTGAAAAGAAAATATTTTGCTAGATTTAGTTGAAACAAGTTTTGAAAAGTGATTACTATGTATAATTTTCTCAAATAAATAATATAAAAATGCCCAACAAATGAATACAATTGATCGATATGTTATAAGATTGTAATTTACCTTTATCGGCAACACTAAGTTACAATTTTTAGTTTTTTTATAATTTTTGTTGAATAAAAAATTCCTAATATTTCTTTTAAAAAAAAAAAAAAAGAAATTCCTAATATTTCTTAAATATCAGAAAATGGATCTTTGTGTCCTTGAAAATTCACAAGACTAGCCCATACTATGTGAAACGTAGGTCTGACTATTGTAGAATCGACGGTTTCGATTACAATGTTTGGATTGATTTAGGTTTTTACACATATTTAAACTAAAATCTATTATCCAAAATTTAAAGGTAAAAAAAACAAAAATCGTTAATTATCGCCGGTGATTATCATATATATTAAAATAATAGACAAAAAATAAATAGTAGAGCGGAAAATTTTATTTTATAATAAGCAATAGGGGGCATAACCCATGTTATAATAAGAAATAAGGGGGCATAACCCCTTACATTTTTCATTACATTTCATACCTAAGTGGTATTTGGTTTTATTTCCCGTGAATGTGGGCTTTTCTTCAATCCTTTGTACTATTTGGATGTATTTATTGTACTTTATATTGTAGCAGTTTTACCTAATAATTTGTAAACTCAATGAACAATTCAATTAACGTAATATTTAACATCACATAAACATATAATTCATATCCACATAAGCAGATGAATATAATCACTTGATTCATCATAATCTGTACATCAATTCACATGATTCGTATAAAACGAAATGATGCACATATATGTATGTACGGTTATTCTGATCGTGATTACGATTATGGACATGACACTCTGTACTGTATAATCCCCATGAGTTCAATAAACTCGGGATCTGTACTTAGAATATAATAACACATGGTTCAAGGTCATTAGCAGCCATAACAGAGTTTTTTAATCTCTATTGAATGCACATGTCATAATCATATGTATAACATCATAATAATACTGTAAAAAGAATGATAACATCATATAGATCGTATAACATCAAGTCCAAACATGTACATTTAAGAACTCAATTTAGTTCTTGCACGTCATATTGCATTCATCTCAATCCATTCACCAATTCAAGGTACTCATATAACACAAATCATATACGCATATAAAGTTAATTGCCAAGTTACAAGGATATACTCACAATTGATACTACTATCTCATAGGAATCACTTAATTCGCATTATCTGTGCCCTGATCGAGATTATGACCTAAACGCATGTCAAATGCACAACCAAGTTTAATATCAAATTTCTACTACCCATTTCAGTATATGCATGTTATCTATGATATGTCCATACTAGAGAATCATAAATCCAGAATATCTCACATCTCAAATTTAATTAAATAGTTATATCCTTTTGGTTTACACATTAAAATTCGTAGAAAAGCGAAACTACAACATAATCTCAATTTTCTTGTTAAATATTATTTATCATTGTTTAATCTATCACATATATTAATTTCATAATCGTTGGACATTATTTTAAATTAAGTCATAACATAAACATATGGAAAATTTAAGAAAAACTACCTCAAAAGGAAGGTAGCGAGGCGAGAATTTCAGATATGTACTTATTTTCTCGTTCTGAAGACGTTTCGAAATCCGAAAATCAACGAAACCAGAACACTCTCATTTCTCTATTCACTATTCTCACTCGCGACATTTACACCTAGTAAAATATGTGAATGTGTGCAAAATAAAAACAAACTAATATGTGGATGCAATGCATGATCAGGTGAGACCATAATAACATGCAATTGTATCAACTCTCGATCAAATTAGGCAAAGCCTGCCTACATCAACTAGGGACTACTACTCCACCAATCAGCTACATGTGTATCAGTCATCTTGCCAATCGGGGACTACAGACGTACTACATTTTTTCGCCCTACGACATCTCTCGGGCTAGATCGATGCTCCTTACCATCCCAAAATCACAATGAATCCACACGCAATATCAACAAGGGTCATTAATGGAGTCGAGCCTCAACATGAAATTCAATGTCATGCATCAATGTTGTATATACTCAAAAAATTTGGGTGTGTAAATATATTTTATTTTCATGCATCGATGTTATCTGTTATATCTTACATGAACGTAATATACTTCTAATTTTCTTGAACAGTAACATGGGATTAGATTGGAAATCCGGGTACACGATCATTCTATAAATTATCACATAAAATAAATCATTAATCTCACATTAAATTTGAAAACTCATTTTATATAGCTCAAGCTTAATAATATTCACATCGAGACTCGGACCACTAGAACCTAGCATGATTCGAACCACATAACTCAACCATATAAATATTTAGTGTTTTAGTACAACGCTTAAACATCATTTAATTTTTAAAGACAAGAAAAATTTCCTTTTTGCTCTTCCTTCGGTTTGCCTACACGAACGCGTCCATAATCATATAATTATTTTAACCATATAGTTATTTTAATATAGTAGACCAAAGTTTATTATTTCTCTAGATATAATTTAATTTATAATTGAAAGACATAACCATTTAGAATTGTTCCAACCTAAAACGAATATTTTCCCTAAAATTTCCTTGAAATTCCAATATCCAAAGGCTAAAGTTTTTTGTACACATACATATGTCTTGGATTTAACATCTAGCAAAGTAGCTCCATTTCTATATATTCAACTTACATGTTGATTTAGTTTTAACCAAAGTATTTGAATCTAGATCCAATTCGTTACATTTCTTCCTAGCTGCTTGACATGTAGTGGGTATCTGGTTTACTGCTTTAGGTATTAACACTCTGACTTTCAACCTAAATGGTTTCAATTTCAATCAATTGGTAGTTGATAGTGAAGGCCGTGTAATTAATACTTGGGCTAATATTATTAACCGTGCTAACTTTGGTATGGAAGTTATGCATGACAGCATGAACGTAATGATCGTAACTTTCCTCTAGATCTAGCTGCTATCGAAGCTCCAACATTTATCGTTTAAAGAAGTAAACAAAATGTGAAACTTCAACACCTTAGCCACGAATTCCTACTCCAAAACTCGTCTAAAGTTGGAAGAAAATGTCTAAATTGTTCTAAACACATATTGATCGCTTTTATTTTAAACAATTATTTTCAATCTAGCGATTTTAGACCGCAAGTGCACGGTGTCAAGTTTTAGTATAGATAGAAAGAATACGGATTGTCGAACCCACAGGGACTAACAAGTAAGTACCAAATAAGATGTCTTTAACTATATTTAACCTACGATAATAAATTGATAATTAAACTAAACTAAATTAAACTACTCTAATCCAACCAAGTCAATAAAAGTAAACGAGAAAAATCCACAAGATAAGATTATCGAGACTTTGGCTCACCAATGTAATTCCCTACAATTCTCGATTGAATATTCAAATATTTCTAAAGTGACGAGTTCTCCCAATTTATCTAATACACTCTCTCGAGCTATATTAAACATAACACCAAATTGCAGTAAGTAACTCTCGTTCACTTATTTAACAATTCAATGTTGCATAAGATCCATGAAAACTCCTAGCTTTCAATTACTAGAATCTATGGCTATCACGCATGTATTTGACGTCATCTCTCGATCTCGGTCTTAAATTCATGGTATGAGTTATTAATTCAGTATCATAAAATCATCTCTCGATCTCAATTACGATACTAACATCATTCAAAGGTGATCAAACCTCCAAAAGCATGAAGAACATTAAACATACGCAAAGAATTATAAGAATTCAATCATTAAATCATCAAATCGAAGGTTCATAACAAAGGTTCGTCTAGCCTCGATAAATAAAATTAGTTCCTCATAATAAATCAAAACACAACAAAACTAAGAATTTAAAGACAAAGAAAAACTCCCAGCGTCGACTCCGGTTGTAGATCTTCGCTCCTTCTCTTGCTTCATTCTCGATCGTCTCTTTTTATCGCCTTGTTGGGTTGTTCCAATTCCTAGGGTGAAGTGATGATGATGGATGATGGTGATGGAAGGATGGAGGTTGATGATGGGGAAGAAAAGGTGGACGTTGTGAGAGGAGTGAAGGAAAGAGAGGTTTGGATGGTGAATGGGTGTATGATATATGGAAGAAAGGTGGAGGTTATGGTGGACGTGAGATGGATTGGAGGAAGAAGATGGTGTGTGGTTTGGATGGTGAATGGGTATGGAGGTGTGGAGGCTTTTCCTAGGGTTAAAAATCTGATATGGGTTGTGATTTTGTGTATAATATATAGGGGAAAGAATTATGGACTTCCCTATTGCATCCAAACTCTACAAGGAAGGTATTTAATGAAAACTGCTCGTCCAGATCGATCCGAACAGAAGAGCCGATCGATCGAGCCTTCCAGTAAAATTTTCGCTCAGTTTTCAGCCTTTCTCGATCGATCGGAAAAGCTTGCTCGATCGATCGGAAATCACAGTAAGTTTCTTCGCCTTTTTCAGCTTCTGGCGAGTTTCGTATTTTGGCCGTAACTTTCTCATACGAACTCCGAATTTGATGAATCAGTTGTCCACGCGAAGATAAGAGAAAGTTCTACAACTTTTATATGGACCATATTTCCAAAACATGGCTCTAACATATATTAATGTGAGGAGAAAGGAGCAACATGTGTCTTGGATTCTGATTTCTTCCTCTTTTCTTCAACTTAATTCATTTTTTCATCATTTTAGCTTGATTTCTTCCCCTTTTATGAATTTCAACATTGATTCCTGAAATAGAGAAATATATACCATAAACCATAAAATTATCCAAGAATCAACACGAAAACATATAGATATCATAGCATAAAAACGCGTAATATTCAACCCTATCACATATATCCCTTAAAATTTTACCATTAATTAAATGGTTCAAATAGTTGGAGTAACATTCTATATTTCATGCGGATTAAGTTAGACTAGGGTTATTAATTTTCAAGGCCGGATTTTATCACTAAAGCAATTTAAAATTCAAGTTTACAAGACTAAAATTCAGCATACACTTCGATACCTTGATCCAACCTATGTTTTAAAATCCTATTTTAGGCAAAATAAACAAAGTTATACCATAACATGATTTATGATACTAATATCCCATTAAATCCCTTGATTCAAGAAATTTATAAGCACACACCCATCTTCATCTTTTATAGTGCAAGTCTTACTTTGACAACAACAATCAAGCTTTTATCACACTAAGTGAAAGTCAACTATATAAATTTTCCTACGTCATTATACTCTATCACCAAATAAATAATCATATATATTTAAATGAATTTTATCATATTTTATCGGCCTAAGTACATACTTATATAATCTTAACCGTCTCTCTCTAAGTTTCTTCTCAATAGGTGCAACCCAAATTTTGTCTCTAATGTGTTCATTTCTCATCTTGTACATACTCATATGTCCACACAACCACATTAACATCCTCATCTTGACAATTCTCATATTTTTCTCGTGCACCCGATTATAGCCCAACATTAAGCTCCATATAACATAGCATGTCTAACTGTAATTTTGTAACATTTCTTTTTAAGCATAAGAGGTACCTTATGATCACAAATAGTACCTGAGCACTCATCCCTTTCAATCATCCTACTTGTAATATATGTAATACATCTCTATAAGCATCTCCATCATTTTGCAAAAAAAAAAAAAAAAAACGATCATAGATACTTAAAGCTCTCGCTTACAAGTAATTCATCATCTCTTATCATAACCATTGTCTAACTAGGTATCATACTCCTAAACTTAAATTCCACATATTCTATTTTTACTCTACTTAGCCTAAAACCTTTTACTTCCAATGTTTCTGACCTAGAGTCAGCATTTACGCCTTCATGTGCCTCATCTACCAAGACAATGTCATCTGCAAACAATATACGCCACAGGTAATGTGTTTTGGGTCTATCCAGTAAGTTCATCCATGACTAACGAAAAATGGCAGGGACTTATAGCTGATCATTGATGTAATTACATCTTTACAGAAAACTCTTCGGTTAATCTGTATGGAGTCTTCACTCTTGTCATTACATCCTCATACATATCATTAATTGCTTCAATATACGCTACTCCAACACATTTCTTTTCTAGAATTCTCCATATAATTTCTCTTGGGATTCTGTCATAAGCTTTTTCTATATCAATGAAGAACGTGTGTAAGTCTTGCTTCTTTTCACAGTACTTTTTAATTAGTTGTATGAGAAGATGTCTAACTTCCATCGACGATATTCCAGACATGAATCCAAATTGATTTTTGGTCGCTGTTGTCTCCTTCCTTATATTCTTTCTATCACTCTTTCTCAAAGTTTTATAGTATGACTCATTAGTTTAATGCCCTTAATTCACGTGAGTTTATATATCTCATTTTTTTATATAACGGAACTAGAAACTGATCAAGTAGTTTCTTCGTTTTCCATATTTTAGGTTGAATAACTTCGTAAGTCATTCAATACCCTGCTTTCCAAGGCAATTCCATACCTCTATGAGAATTTGATCCGATCCAACCACTTTTTTTCATTTTCCATTCCTTTCATCGTCTGTTCTACTTTTGAAGTTTGAATTGTTCGATAATAGTTGAAATTCTTATAATCCTCTGACCTACTTAAATTACGTAAGGTAAGTTGTTCACTTAAATCTTCATTAAAAAGTTGATATAGATACCTCTTGCATTGCTCTTTTATTTCCTCATCGTTCACTAATACGCTATTCGAATTCACCTTTAATGCATTTTATTTGGATAAGATACATTGTTTTGTATCGAGCTGTCAATACAAGCCTTTGATAGTTCTATTCCTGGCTTCACTCCCTGCTTTTTTGGTCTCTTTCTGGGCTACTACATACTTTTTTGAAGTTTTCTTCGTTTTTGCAAGTGTTCATTGGCTAATAGGTTGTTCTTTTTTCCTACACTTTATTATGTACTTCCTCATTCCACCACCAAGATTCTTTATTTGGTAGTGCACATCCTTTTGACTCAATGAATATGCTCTTGGACACCTAGTAATGCCATATTATCTCAAGTCATATTCGAGTCGCCATGTACCAATAAATGTGATCATACTCTCTCCTTAAAGGTGCTTTGGTTTACATCCTTTAACTTCCCTCACTTGATCCTAGGAGCCATGCACGTTTTCCTTATATGGATATCATGTTTGAGGTGTGTATCTAATACAACTAACCTAACTAACCTATGCTGGGTGGTTAAGTTTTCGCTTGGTATGACATTGCAATCTTTACAAATTTTTCTATCCTTATTCCAGACCATAACAAAATCAATTTGCAACATACTGTTCCCACTTTTGAATGTAATCAAGTGTTCTCTCTTCTCGAAAAGCTTATTAGATACTACAAGTTCATATGCTAATGTGAAATCCAATATACTTTTCTTCTTCATTTTTGTTTCAAGGCCATAACCCCCGTGTACATGCTAATTTAGATATCCGCCTGTTAAACTCATATAATTTGGCAAATTCTTTGTATTACCTAATCTAGGTATTCCGAAACCTATGTTTGGTATCTTCACCTAATTTTACTAGAGTTGCATGTATGACTAGTAGTAATGGCCATGATATAATCATATAGGTCAGATCAACTGTGATCGAACTTATGTCACCAAAATCCTGACTATTTATACATCAACGAAGCTATCTTGGCTAGGTTGAGCAAACTGATATCAACCCCAAAATTTGCATTGGAACTGGAGTGTTGGACCTACATTTTCAAAACAATTTTTGGTGTTGAACACACTGATGTCAACCCCAGCCAAGACATCCCCATATGTTCATAAAAACTTACGATTACAACATGTGCGACAACCCTAAGTGTTAAAATGGTACCCTTTAAAATAGCATAAAAAAACCAAAATTTTAATATAATTAAGTGTTTTTGGAACTATACCCAATGAGTAGTACCTTTGAACAGTATTAATGCCATGACCTGATCATATACGTCAAATCAACGGTGATCGAACCTGTCATAAAAATCATAACTATTTATACATCCATGGAGCTGTCGTGGTTGGGTTGACACAACTAGGATCAACCCAAAATTTGTATTGGAAATAGAGTGGTTGTATACATTTCCAATACAATTTTTAATGTTGAACTCAGTGATATCAACTTCAACCAAGACTCCCCTTGCATCCATATAAACTTAGGATTACAACATGTGTGACAACACTAAGTGTTAAAATGTTACCTTAAAAGTAGCATAAAAAAACCATATTATTTTAATATAATTAGTGTCTTTAGAACTGTACCCAATAAATAGTACCTTTGACTAGTATTAATGGCCATGATCTAATCATATAGGTCAAATCAACTACAATCGAACCTATGTCACCAAATTCCTGACCATTTATACATGCACGAAGCTGTCGTAGCTCTATTGACCAAGCCGAGATCAACCCCAAAATTTACATTGAAAATGGAGTGATAGGCCCACATTTACAATACAACTTTTGGTGTTAAAATCAGTAATGTCAACCCTAACCACGACAGACCCCTTACATCCATAAAATCATTGGATTACAACATGTGTGACAACTCTAAGTGGTAAAGATCACAACACACAAGGAAATTCTTGAATTGATCACGTGGATCCGATTCATACACCAACGCACATAAACTACTGTCAACACAATTTGATAAACCAGATCAAATATTTTTATGTGTGTTGGTGCAAGAACCGCGACCAACACCTGATCCATACAAAAATTTCCCAAAAACTCATCCAAGAAACAAAGACACCGAGTTAAATCTTTGTCAACATGAGATGACATTTTATATGTTTCTTTGATACTACTCTTTGATGCTACTCTTAAGAGTAAAATCCATAAAATTTAGAATTACAAAATGTGTGCCACTCTAAATGTTATGATTGCACCCTTAAAAAAGGGTGCATCAAAGAATCCAAAATTTAATATAATTAGTGTCCTTCGAACTATACCCGACAAATCTAAAATTTGCAATGTAAACGGTAAAATTTGCAATGTAAACGGAGTGGAGGGGCCATATTTCCAATGTATGTGGTGCCAACCCTCCGCATGCTAACATCGAAAAGACAACCACTTAAAATATGAGGAAAAGTCATTTACAAGTTGACACATGGTCTTTACGATTTTGTCTTGCCTACCGTCTCATGGGTAGATCCAACCACACAATGAGAATATTATTATAGGAATATTCCCATTGTGTTATTGGATCTATCCATAGGGTGATGTTGGTAGCCAAGATGATCCCGGCCTTTACATGCTAAATCCGCTGGACCAGTCCGACCGAATCATAAACTAATTTTTCCTATAGAACCAAATCTGTGGCTTATATATAAAACAACAGGGAACAGTGGTCCCTCCAAACCGAATAGCAGAACCACTTTCGCCAGCTTTGAAAAAACCGGATCAGTCGTTTTCCAAAAAATTGCATATTTTTTTATTCCGTCAACCAATCGTCACCAAAATTATAACCAACCAATATTTGCAAAATATTGAGGAAAAAAAACAACAGGCCAAAATACTATAATCGTCAATCTACTGTAAAAAACATTAATTATCATTCTTAATATATATAAGGCCACAAATCACATATGCATAACATTTCGATTATTTCTTTAAATTCCATCACTTAATACGAATTACCAACTACTTTAACTTTCTTAGCAATGATTTCAAACAAAAAAATTAACTTTTGAGGAGGAAAATCCAATCAAATTTTTTAGCAAAATTGACTATCAAAAATTGAATATAAGTTAATTCTTCCAAACAAAACACAATCTTTCTTTAGTAAAAGTTAGAAGAGACAATCGAATATCGAAAAAACAGAATTTAACTGAAGTAGTTTCTACAACATCATACTAATGCATCATATGGACAACATAGATGTGGGAAATTCTTGTATAGATTCATACAACATACATATTCTTGTCAGTCAACCATGAATTGATAAATGAATATTTGTGTGTATTGATGAATGAAACAGAACCCCATCAGGTAAGAGACTTGAAAGACAAGGTTGGCACCACAAAGGTAGTAAATATATCTTATGATTTTGTTAATTGCTGCTCATAAATTTTAACAGCACTGGACCGTAAATAAGCACTAACTTATCAATCAACTCTTTTCTTTAACAGCAAGACTTTAACAATTAAAAATATGCAACAATTGGCCTCAGAATTGCAGAAAAACATCAAGGCCAAAAAAAGCCAGTCAGTCCCGAAAGATGGTGTTATTTTTCAAAATTTCTTCACGGGCCACCAATGTTATAAGAAATAAGAATAGATCGAACAATTAATCATATTAATTAAATCCAAATTTGAAAAAAAGAAAGTAAGAAAAGAATGTATTTCCCATGGCCAATCCCAAGAGATAACAGCAGAACCTGCTACACAAGGCGATAGAATATGAGAACGCCCACAAATCTTCGGAAAACTCGAGGAGATCTCAACAAAGAGAGGGCTTATTTTACGACGATTTTTTCAACACTTTGAGTCATACGAACATTGGATTAGAGCTCGCCTCAATTTGTGTGAATCGTCGAGAGAAACACAAAAAAAATGGATTTTTTTGTCGAATAAATTACTGTGTGAATCCGTGTCGTGGGAGACGGCTGTTTCGAGCTGAAGAAAAAAGCCCTAATTTCTACAGCTACACCGCTACCAAGGGGCTGGTGGATATAAAGAAATTGTTTGATTAATTGTGGCCGTTGGATGTAGATCTACGGTAGGTGTGGTTTTTCTCATATTGCAGAATACGGGAATATCGTCTGGGCCTGACTCTGTCAAGGCCCAATTTGGGCTAGGAATTTAGGGTTTCACCTTCGCCTCAAATAACGTCAGTATTTCTTAAGCACAAAATCGTATTTAATTTTTATAGTTCATTTACACAATTAATTCTAAATGACCACGATACCCCTGATGTTTTAAAAAATCAACACATACATAATTGCTAGACCAAAGTGTAATAGGGAATCCCAAAAACTCGGGGCCCGTAGCCCTAAATGTTTAGAAATATAAAAAAGATAATTACATAAAATTGCTCTTTTATATTACTTTTTTCAGGTTTGAAAAGTGAATTTGAATCATATCAAACGAAGCAATATATATATATATAGGTAAAATTACGGCAGTGATCGAGCCGTTTTGGTCTTAGACATTCTTCCCTTGCACTGGAAGAGACTGTTCGATGACTCGAAAGATGAACTTGTGACCTCCATGTCAGATGCCAACAATTTTTGTCAAGACTCATCATTTAGTCCTATAAAATGTATAATTACATAAAATTGAATTCTTTGTTTAAATAAACAAAATGCAACACTATTATTCGACTAAAAAGTTTAAACCACATTAAACAAAATGAGTGCCTTTGCACTCAAAATAAATCTCTTAATTTAAGATCAATTTAAGCTTGAATATAGAATTTTATACCCATAACAAATCCTAGACCTTAATTATAATTTGGGATAATTACATATACACCTAGTACACTTTGACGTGATTACAGAAACTTCTACTATGGTTTGAAAAATTATAGAAACTCCCCTCAAGTTAGGCTAAAAATTATAGACAAGTTTTACCATTAAAAAAATTGATGATCGTTACATAAATTACTCCTAATTTTTAATGAAAACCTCATATTATCCTTGGTCAACTTTGACCTCCATTTTGACTTAACTTTTTAGAGGGGTTGTCTTTGTAATTATGATATTTTTTGGAGTGTGGTCGTAATGAAACCATTAATTTATATTTTGAATTGCTTGTTTCAAATACAATTACTACTTACTCAAACTTTTTTATTTACATAATAATTTTAATTTGTAACGTTTTGAAAATTTTATATTACATATACAAAATGGCAAAAAACGTCATTTTGAAAGTTCTGTTAAATTTTTTTGATGGCCTTAACCCAGAGGGGATGCCTATGTAATTTTCCAAAGTCGATGAAAGGTTTTTGTAATTAAGCTAAAATTGAAGGGGTGTAGATATAATTATCCATTATAATTTACATGTCATCGGCAATATCAAAATGAATATGCCAAATTTTTCAGTATAAACTGGGATCCACTTTATATCTGTGCGTGCGAGTGTAGATTGCATACTCAAAACACACCACATGTATGCATTAGATATAGCTAAGCTGATTTCTAAAATGCATATATATAATTTTTTTCATTTAAATAAAATATTTTAAAATGACAAACCCAATGTTTGTGGCAAGTCAAAATTGTAAATAATATTTTACTTGATATCATTTCCTCATAAATTTGAAAACATAAGCTATCACTATATATTCGGATTAGGTATAATCAACTGCTAGCCTGGATGGAATACCAACTACAAAGCGAACAAAGATAGATCATCCTAAAAAACACAGGGTCTCTGTTAATATATATATATATAGAAGTAGCTATAATGCAGTTACTCAGTTGGATTCAGTTGTACGAGAACCGGAATTAGTTGAAGAGAAGTTAGTTAGTTAGAAGTAGCAGTTAGAGTAATTAGATCAATTTCAAATAGCTGTAAATGTTTACTATAAAAGCATTACATAATGCTTCTGTAAACTCAATAATACAATACAATTTTTCTCTTCATCTTCATAAGAATTCTTCAAGATTTCTTCTTCTTCTCCGAGAGGTTGAGTTGCATCCATGAATGTTCATCACAATGTGCAAACTCTCTAACATGGTATCAAAGTCAGGTTTCAATCATGTATTAGAGCCGGCTTTCTCACCGTCACCCGTAATACCATTACACATGTTTCACTTATATAATGTCACACGTGAGGGGGCGTGTTGACTCTTGTCCCACATTGGGAAACTACAAGCTTTGTGAGCTTCTTATAAAATACATGTGTGCTACTCCACTCATTGCCAGTCGGTTTTGAGTTGGAACCGCATGTATTCTTAACATGGCATCAGAGACAAAAAGCTTCCGCAATTAGATCTTTCTTGCAGATCTTTTCATTCTTCTTTGTTGGAAACGAAGAGGGGGGGGGGGGGGTGAATGAGGTTCCTTGGCTACTGTAGCGTTTTAAAATGAATTTGCAAATAAGTCGAATTTGCGCTGCGGAAGACTTGATGTCTATCGACAAAGAATAAAAAAGAAGTAATAAATAAATGCGTAAATTAAATAAAGCGGTAAATGACAAGAGCATTTGTTATAGAAGTTCGGCGATTAATCGCCTACGTCTCCTCTTCCCGGTTAGAAAACGTTTAACCGAGGTTCCACTAGAACGAAAATGATCTTGGCCTTAAGGGCTCCAAGTTAGCAACAACACACTCTTCCCGAGTAAACAACCTCTTCACGAGCACCACAATCTTTACGAGACTTCTTGGCCTTAAGGGTTCCAATGATAGCCTCACAAAACTCTTCCCGAGTTACCCACACTCTTCACGAGTCTTCTTGGCCTTAAGGGTTCCAATGATAGCCACAATACTTGCACCAACTTTACTTGTTGATGACTTTTACAATTTCCAACTTGCTTTGGTGTTGGAGGACCTTATAGTAACTCGAATAACACCTTCATGGTAGTTTATAGAAGTTTGCAATGCTAGAATAAATTTGAATGAGCAAAGCTTTCTTGTAGTTTATAGACTTGTTTCTTCTCTTCAAAATGTTCCAAAACATCCATATTTATAGTATAGGAGGCCCCCAAGGCTCCTACTAGCCGTTGCTACACATAAGGCTGAAATCATTCCACGATAGCCTCGGACATCGCCTCGGGCGATCACCATCACCGCGTTCCAACGGTCGCCAAAATGCACAGATCGCCTCAGGCGATGTATGGATCGCCTCAGGCGATCACCACCAAAAATCAATGCCGTAGCTTCGGTTGCTCACAAAC
Organism: Haberlea rhodopensis; assembly: GCA_907163345.1. NCBI lineage: Eukaryota > Viridiplantae > Streptophyta > Magnoliopsida > Lamiales > Gesneriaceae > Haberlea > Haberlea rhodopensis. The sequence continues at coordinate 154,786 of CAJQUN010000828.1, read as the reverse complement.
TTCCATCGCCTCAGGCGAAGCACCCATTGCTTCAGGCGTTCATGCCATCGCCTCTGGCGATCAAGACATCGCCTCAGGCGAACTCCCCCTGCGCGCAAGCCTCGGCGTCGCTCCAGTCGATGTGAGTGGCGAAGTCCTCCTGGCTGCCATCGCCTGGGGCGATGTTCACCATCGCCTGGGCGATCGACCCTAAGCCTTGCACAATTGATTTTCCCCAATCAATCCACTTTTCAATCATAAAATCTGTACACTAAGTAGACACATTAGTATAACAAACACAAGTTTTGTTGATCATCAAAACTCATAAATAATCCGGAGATAAATTAAGCATTAAACTCAACCATGCGTTTAAGGCTCAACAATCTCCCCCTTTTTTATGATCACAAAACTTGATAAACTTGAATATGTAATATGCATGAAATGTGAGTAAACATGTGTTGAGCCTTAAACGCATGGTTGTGTTTAATGCTTTAATTTATCTCCGGATTATTTTTGAGTTTTGATGATCAACAAAACTTGTGTTTGTTATACTAATGTGTTTACTTAGTGTGCAGATTAAGTGATTAAAAAGAGGATTAAATGAAGAAAATCGATTGTGCATGTTCTGGGCTGGATCGCCCCAGGTGATGGCAGCTAGGGGGACTTCGCCACGGCCATCGACAGAGGCGACGCCGAGGCATGCGCGCAGGAGGAGTTCGCCCGAGGCGATGGGCTGATCGCCCGAGGCGATGCGTTGAACGCCTGAGGCCATGTGGACTTCGCCCGAGGCGATGAAGATTTTGGACATGCTGAGGCTACGGCATTGATTTTTGGCTTGGATCGCCTGAGACGATCTGTGGAATTTGGCGACCGTTGGGGCGCGGCGATGGTGATCGCCCGAGGCGATGTCCGAGGCGATCGACGAGTGATTTCAGCCTTTTGTGTAGCAACGGCTAGTAGGAGCCTATGGGGCCTCCTACACTATAAATATTGATGCTTTGGAGCATTTTGAAGACAAGAAACAAGCCTACAAACTTCTACAAAGTCTTGGTTATTCAAATTTCATATAGCATTGCAATCTCCATACATTGTTGTTGTATTGGAGCTTGTGATTCTTTTACTTTGTGAGAGTCTTGTTTTCTTCGTGTTGGTACACCGTGAAGGTGTTTTGATTGAGTTGTTGTAAAGGTCCTCCAACACCAAAGCAAGTTGAAAATTGTAAAGTCGTCAACTAGTCTAGTTGGTGCATGTGTTGTGGCTATCCTTGGAGCCCTTAAGGCCAAGAAGACTCGTGAAGAGTGTTGGTAGCTCGTGAAGAGCTTTGTGTACTCGTGAAGAGTATTGTGCTCGGGAAGAGCTTTGTAAACTCGGGAAGAGTTGTATTGTGGCTAACTTGGAGCCCTCAAGTCCAAGACCATTTGTTCTAGTGGAACCTCGGTTGGAGGTTATCTAACCGGGAAGAGGAGACGTAGGCGATTCATCACCGAACTTCTATAACAAATCCTTTGTCATTTATTGCTTTATTACTTTACGCATTTATTTATTTGTTTACTTCTTCTTTTCTTTTATTTATCGATTGACGTAAGCCTTTCGCAAGCGCAAACTCGTTTTTGCAAACTCATTTTAAAAAGCTAAAGTAACCAAGAAATCTCATTCACCCCCCCCCCCCCCCCCTCTTCGATTCCAACAAGTGGTATCAGAGCCATTTGATTTTTGTTTTAAATCAAATCTTTTTTATGGCTAATCTAGCAAATGAGTTTGCTCAAGGTCAATCGACAAATAGACATCCGCTCTTCACGGGTGATAATTACGGCTATTGGAAAAATAGAATTTCTCTATACATCCAATCCGTAGATTATGATCTATGGAAGATTATAGTGAAAGGTCCACACATTCCTTTAAAGGAAGTTGGTGGAATAAGTATTCCCAAAGAGATGGACGATTTCACTAGAGCGGATATGATTTTAATTTCGCAAAATGCTAAAGCTATTAATATTTTGCATTGTGCTTTAGATATGAAGGAGTACAACCGGATCTCGATGTGCTCAACCGCAAAGGAGATATGGGACAAATTGCAAATTTGTCATGAAGGAACCAACCAAGTGAAGGAGACCAAGATTGATCTTTTGCAACTCAAATATGAGACATTTGAGATGGAGTCCGGAGAAGAAGTTGACTCAATGTTTAGGAGGCTCACTCAAATCATAAACGAGCTTGCCCAACTTGGAGAGAAGTATCCTCCAAAGAAAATATGGAGGAGAGCACTAAGAGCCTTGCCAAAGGAATGGGATGCCAAGAGGACGACCATTATCGAGTCCAACAAAGGAGAGAATGCATCTTATGATCTTGACGAGCTTCATGGCACATTGGTGACCCATGAACTTGAAGTATCTACAAGAAAAGGAATAAAGGAGGATGATAGATCCATGAGGAAAGGGATTGCCTTGGTTGGGAGGAAAGATCAATCCGAGGATGAAGATGAAGATGATGATGAAGAGATGATCTTGTTCACTAGGAAGTTCAAGAAATTCTTCAACAAACATAACAAGCCAAAGGCCTCTGGTGCTTCCAAACATGAATCCAAACATGAGGTAACTTGTTATAATTGTCAAGAAAAATGTCATTATGCTAACAAGTGTCCTAGGAAAAAGAATGAAGACAAAGGCAAGAAGAAGGCCCTAATAGCTACATGGAGTGATAGTGACTCCGATGAAGAAGAAACCAACCTTTGTCTCATGGCCAAAGACGACACAAACGATGAAGGAGATGAAAGCGACAATGAGGTACCATCTTTTGATGAACTTTTAGATTCTTATCATGAGCTTATAGATGTCATTGGCAAAACTAAGATGAGTAACAAATTACTCAAACTTGAGGTTGCTAAGAAAGATGAAGAAAATAATTCATTGAAAAATGAATTAAATTCTTTAAAAATATCTTTTTGCAAATTTAGTGAAAGTAGTCTAAAGATGAATGAATTGCTTGGCTTGCAACGTTGTAGGTTTGATAAAGCTGGGTTAGTTTTTTCAAGCAAATCAAAAACTTTTTCAAGCTTGTTGGCTAAAGCAAAGCATGATTCTCCTACTTGTAACTATTGTTGTAAAAGTGGTCACACTAAAAACAAGTGTAGATTTGCTAGAATCCAATACCAACCTAACAAGAGGTGGAAATGGATTCCAAAGGTGTCAAAGGAAGCTAACCATCAAGGACCCAAAAATCAAATGGGTACCAAAGATCCTCCTATTGTAAATTTGTTTTGTAGGGACAACAATGGGATGGAGGATGAAGGCACAAGTAACTCAAAGGAGGAGTTCATCTTATTTACTACTATAGAAGAGGCGCGAGGCATATGACCAATGACAAGAACGCACTCTTGTCATCGAAGGTAAAATTTATTTTATACATTTTAAAAGAGCAATTCAAAATTTAATTGGCACAAATTAATTGTGACCAATAAATATGAAGCTCAATGTTCATTGGTAGTAAAATGGATTACCCCTTAGCATATGCACATATAAATTGTTTTATTGCATGATGTATGCTTATCTTTTTATAGTAAGAGCATTGAATTCAAATTTGAATATGCTATGTGAAATTATGTGATTAAGCATGCTATAAATGTTTAGATGCTATATCTTTGATATAATACTATCATGATCTTAATAAATTTATCAAATGTTGGTTTGAGAATTATAGTGTTTATTGGGCATAGGTGCATGAACTCTTGGTAGAACATATGCACACTTTGCAATGTTAAGAATTCATTGTTGATTGCCTTAAACGCATGCTTGTATTCCTCTAAATGATTTAATCTTATGCTTGTTATGCTATTACATGCTTATTGAGAAACATGTGCTATTTGTTAAAATAAGGCTATGTGTCAACATATAATTGTGCCATGTTTATTTGATTTTTATGCTGTTTGATTATCACAAAAAGGGGAAGAATTTTGTGATAAACTTGAAACTTAATACATGCATAGTTTGAGGGGGAGAGCTTGTGTATGCATGGTTTGAGGGGGGAGAGTTATTTGTTGTATGCTTTACTTGGTAATCTTGTATGTATGTGCTATGCAATTGTTAAGGGGGAGTCATGTTTACTCACATTTCATGCATATTACATATTCAAGTTTATCAAGTTTTGTGATCATCAAAAAGGAGGAGATTGTTGAGCCTTAAACGCATGGTTGTGTTTAATGCTTTAATTTATCTCCGGATTATTTTTGAGTTTTGATGATCAACAAAACTTGTGTTTGTTATACTAATGTGTTTACTTAGTGTGAATATTAAGTGATTAAAAAGATGATTAAATGAAGAAAATCGATTGTGCATGTTCTGGGCTGGATCGCCCCAGGCGATGGCAGCCAGGGGGACTTCGCCACGGCCATCGACAGAGGCGACGCCGAGGCATGCGCGCAGGAGGAGTTCGCCCGAGGCGATGGGCTGATCGCCCGAGGCGATTTGTTGAACGCCTGAGGCGATGTGGACTTCGCCCGAGGCGATGAAAATTTTGGACATGCTGAGGCTACGGCATTGATTTTTGGCTTGGATCGCCTTAGGCGATCTGTGGAATTTGGCGACTGTTGGGGCGCGGCGATGGTGATCGCCCGAGGCGATCGACGAGTGATTTCAGCCTTTTGTGTAGCAACGGCTAGTAGGAGCATAGGGGGCCTACTACACTATAAATATTGATGCTTTGGAGCATTTTGAAAACAAGAAACAAGCCTACAAACTTCTACAAAGTCTTGGTTATTCAAATTTCATATAGCATTGCAATCTCCATACATTGTTGTTGTATTGGGGCTTGTGATTCTTTTACTTTGTGAGAGTCTTGTTTTCTTCGTGTTGGTACACCGTGAAGGTGTTTTGATTGAGTTGTTGTAAAGGTTCTCCAACACCAAAGCAAGTTGGAAATTGTAAAGTCGTCAACTAGTCTAGTTGGTGCATGTGTTGTGGCTATCTTTGGAGCCCTTAAGGCCAAGAAGACTCGTGAAGAGTGTTGGTAGCTCGTGAAGAGCTTTGTGTACTCGTGAAGAGTATTGTGCTCGGGAAGAGCTTTGTAAACTCGGGAAGAGTTGTATTGTGTCTAACTTGGAGCCATCAAGGCCAAGACCATTTGTTCTAGTGGAACCTCGGTTGGAGGTTATCTAACCGGGAAGAGGAGACGTAGGCGATTCATCGCCAAACTTCTATAACAAATCCTTTGTCATTTATTGCTTTATTACTTTATGCATTTATTTATTTGTTTACTTCTTCTTTTCTTTTATTTATCGGTTGACGTAAGCCTTCCGCAAGCGCAAACTCTTTTGTTTTTGCAAACTCATTTTAAAAAGCTAAAGTAGCCAAGGAATCTCATTCACCCCCCCCTCTTCGATTCCAACAACATGACTCCCCCTTAACAATTGCATAGCACATACAAGATTACCAAGTAAAGCATAAAAAAAACTCTCCCCCTCAACTCATGCATAACTCTCCCCCTCAAACTATGCATGTATTAACCTTCAAGTTTATCACAAAACTCTCCCCCTTTTGTGATAATCAAAAAGCACAAAGTTCAAATAAACATATCACAAGTATATGTTGACACATAGCCATATTTTAACAATTTACACATGTTCCTCAACAAGCATGTAATAGCCATAACAAGCATAAGATTAAATCATTTAGAGGAAGTCAAACATGCGTTTAAGGCAATCAACAATGAATTCTAAATTTTGCAAAGTGTGCATATGTTCTACCAAGAGTTCATGCACTCAAGCCCAATAGATATTAAAATTCTCAAAGCATCATTTGATAAGATAATGATAACAAAATCATTAAGGTCATAATAGCATATTTTCACATTGCATATTCAAAATTTGAACTCAAGGCATATCAAGATACTTACTATAAAGAGATAAGCATAAATCATGCATCAAAACAATTTATATGTGCACATGCTAAGGAGAAATGCATTTTACTATCAATGAATATTGAGCTTCATTGGTCAGAATTAATTTGTGCCAATGAAATTTTGAATTTGCTCTTTTTAAATTAAAAACATAAAAAAATTTACCTTTGATGACAAGAGTACGTTCTTGTCATTGGTCATATACCTCGTGCTTCTTCTATTGTGGTGAATAAGATGGTTTCCTCCCTTGAGGTGCTAGTCCCTTCATCATCCATCCCTTTGTCGTTCCTACAAAGCAAATTAACAATTGGAGGGTCTTTGGTACCCATTTGATTTTTGGGTCCTTGTGGGTTAGCTTTCATCAATGACTTTGGGATCCATTTCCACCTCTTGTTAGGTTGATATTGGATTTTAGCAAACCTAGATTTATTCTTTGTATGACCATCTTTACAACAATAAGTGCAAGTATGGGAATTATACTTAGCATTAGCCAACAAGCTTGAAAATGTTTTAGATTTGCTTGAGAAGCCTAGTCCGGCTTTATCGAAGCTACAACGTTGCAAGCCAAGCAATTCATTCATCTTTAAACTACTATCACTAAATTTGCAAAAAGATTTCTTCAAAGAACTTAATTCATTTTTCAATGAATTGTTTTCTTCATCTCTCTTGGCTACCTCAAGTTTGAGCAATTTGTTACTTATCTTGGTTTTGCCAAGAACATCAATAAGCTCATAATAAGAATCTAATAATTCATCAAAAGATGGTACATCATCGTCGCTTTCATCTCCTCCATCATTTGTGTAATCTTTGGCCATGAGAGAAAGGTTTGTTGTTTCTTCTTCATCGGAGTCACTATCACTCCATGTGGCTATAAGAGCTTTCTTCTTTCCTTTGTCCTCATTATTCTTCCTGGGACATTTGTTAGCATAATGACCTTTATCTTGACAATTATAACATGTTACCTCGTGTTTGGAATCATGTTTGGTAGCACCGGAGGTCTTTGGCTTGTTGTGTTTGTTGAAGAATTTCTTGAACTTTCTAGTGAACAAGATCATCTCTTCATCATCATCATCATCTTCATCATCGTATTGATCTTTCCTCCCGACCAAGGCTATTCCCTTTTCTTATGGATCTCTCATCCTCCTTTATTCCCTTCCTTGTTGACACTTCAAGCTCATGGGTCACCAAGGTACCATGAAGTTCATCAAGATCATAAGATGCACTTTCTCCTTTGTTGGATTCGATGATGGCCGTCCTTTTGGCATCCCATTCTTGTGGTAAGGCTCTTAGTGCTCTTCTCCATATTTGCTTTGGAGGGTACTTCTCACCAAATTGTGCAAGCTCATTTATGATTTGGGTGAGCCTTCTAAACATCGAGTCAACGTCTTCTCCAAATTCCATCTCAAATGTCTCATACTTGAGTTGCAATAGATCTATCTTTGTCTCCTTCACTTGATTTGTGCCATCATGACAAATTTGCAATTTGTCCCATATTTCCTTTGCGGTTGAGCACATCGAGATCCGGTTGTACTCTTTCATATCTAAAGCACAATGTAAAATATTAATAGCTTTAGCATTTTGTGAAATTAAAATCATATCCGCTCTTGTAAAATCGTCCATTTCTTTGGGACTGCTTATTCCCCCAACTTCCTTTAAAGGAATATGTGGACCTTTTACAATGATCTTCCATAGGTCATAATCTACTGATTGAATGTATAGAGAAATTCTATTTTTCCAATATCCGTAATTATCACCCGTGAAGAGTGGCGGTCGATTTGTCGATTGACCTTGAGCAAACTCATTTGCTAGATTAGCCATAAAAGAATTTGATTTAAAAACAAAAATCAAATGGCTCTGATACCACTTGTTGGAACCGAAGAAGGGGGGTGAATGAGGTTCATTGGCTACTTTAGCGTTTTAAAATAAGTCGAATTTGCGCTGCGGAAGACTTGATGTCAATCGACAATGAATAAACAGAAGTAATAAATAAATGCGTAAATTAAATAAAGCAGTAAATGACAAGAGAATTTGTTATAGAAGTTCGGTGATGAATCGCATACGTCTCATTTTCCCGGTTAGAAAACGTTTAACCGAGGTTCCACTAGAACGAAAATGATCTTGGCCTTAAGGGCTCCAAGTTAGCCACAACACACTCTTCCCGAGTAAACAAGCTCTTCACGAGCACCACACTCTTCACGAGTCTTCTTGGCCTTAAGGGCTCCAAGGATAGCCACAACACTTGCACCAACTTTACTTGTTGATGACTTTTACAATTTCCAACTTGCTTTGGTGTTGGAGGACCTTACAATAACTCGAATAACACCTTCACGGTGTACCAACACGAAGAACACAAGAACTCTACACAAGAAATAAATTACAAACTCCAATACAACACAAATGTATGAAGTTTGCAATGCTAGAATAAATTTGAATGAGCAAAGCTTTCTTGTAGTTTATAGACTTGTTTATTCTCTTCAAAATGTTCCAAAACATCCATATTTATAGTGTAGGAGGCCTCCAAGGCTCCTACTAGCCGTTGCTACACATAAGGCTGAAATCACTCCACGATCGCCTCGGACATCGCCTCGGGCGATCACCATCGCCGCGTACCAACGTTCGCCAAAAGGCACAGATCGCCTCAGGCGATCACCACAAAAATCAATGACGTAGCTTCGGTTGCTCACAAACTTCCATCGCCTCAGGCGAAGCACCCCTCGCTTCAGGCATTCATGCCATCGCCTCTGGCGATCAAGACATCGCCACAGGCGAACTCCCCCTGGACGCGAGCCTCGGCGTCGCTCCAGTCGATGTGCATGACGAAGTCCTCCTGGCTGCCATCGCCTGGGGCGATGTTCACCATCGCCTGGGGCGATCGACCCTAAGCCTTGCACAATTGATTTTCCCCAATCAATCCACTTTTCAATCATAAAACATGTACACTAAGTAGACACATTAGTATAACAAACACAAGTTTTGTTGATCATCAAAACTCATAAATAATCCGGAGATAAATTAAGCATTAAACTCAACCATGCGTTTAAGGCTCAACATTCTTTCATTCATGACGACTTCAACTATTGGATTCAACGATGTGTTGTATATTCATCCATCTGATGCTCCAGGGATGATACTTGTTTTAGATGCACTCATCGGCAACAAAAATTATGGCGTATGGAGTAGGTCAATGCCCCTAGTGTTACGTGCCAAGAACAAACTCGGATTCATCGATGGAACTTGCACACGACCTAATAGTTCGTCTTCAACATCACATCAATGGGAGCGTTGTAATGCACTCGTCCTATCCTGGCTCATGAGGCCTGTTTCAAAGGAGATTTTTGGTGGTTTAGTCTATTGCACTGAAGTTGCAAGCTTTTGGGCGGACTTAAAAGAACATTTCGATAAAATTTGTGGATCACGAATTTTTGCTATTCATCGAAACATTGTTCATCTTACACAGGGTTCGAATACCATCTCTGTATATTTCTCTAAGTTGAAACAACTCTGGGACGAGTATAACTCATTGGTGACCTTACCATCATGTTCTTGTCCAACCTCCAAGGCATATATCGAGCATGATTAACACCAACGATTATTACAATTTCTTATGGGTCTGAATGGCAGTATACAACCATTAGTAGTCAAAGTCTTATTATGAATCCTTTACCCACTGTCAATCAATCATACTCCATAATATGCCAAGAAGAGTCTCATCGCAATGTGATGATTTCCCAACCAATTTCCGAGTCACCAGCTGCAGTTTTCTACTCTTCTTCCGTCAAGAGAAATGATCACCTCAAATGTGATAACTGCCAAATTCCAGGGCATACGAGAGACACATGTTATAAGATAGTTGGATATCCTCCTGGTGACAAACTTCATCGGAAATTTCCTCATACTAAATCAATCAAGAACTTCCAGAAGCCTTTAAAACCATATGTGAATCAAACAGATTGTGCAGACTGTACTCAATTATCTCCCATGTTCACTAAAGATCGGTATGCACAAATCATGAAGCTTCTTGAAAATACATCTATTCATGTTGTGTTGGAACTGAAGAGGGGAGGGGGGGAGGTGAATGAGGTTCTTTGGCTACTTTATCGATTTAAAGTGATTTTGCAAAAGTTGAGTTTGCGCTGCGGAAGACTTCAAGTCAATCGAATAATGAACAATAAGAAATAATAAAGTAAATGCATAACGTAAATAAAGCAACAAAGAACACAAGTATTTGTTATAGAAGTTCGGCGATGAATCGCCTACGTCTCCTCTTCCCGGTTAGAAAACGTCCAACCGAGATTCCACTAGAACACTTTGATCTTGGCCTCGAAGGCTCCAAGTTAGTCACAGACAAACTCTTCCCGAGTCACACACTCTTCACGAGTCTTCTTGGCCTTAAGGGCTCCAAGAAAACAAACTCTTCCCGAGTCACACACTCTTCACGAGTCTTCTTGGCCTTAAGGGCTCCAAGGATAGCCACAAACATGCACCAACTTCACTTGTTGATGACTTATACAATTTTCAACTTGCGTCAGTGTTGGAGGACAACGATTCAAATAACACCTTCACGGTGTAACCAAATGAAGAACAAAAGCTCTCACACAAGAAATGAATTAATAAACTCTCAATACAATACAAATGTATGAAGTTTGCAATGCTAGATTAAATTTATTTGAACAAAGCTTTCTTGTATTGTGTCCTCTTGTTTCTTGTCTTCAACTTGAGCCAATCACCCATATTTATAGTGTAGTACGCTCCCAAAGGTCATCCTAGCCGTTTATAGCAGTTGGCAACAATTTTGGACCAAAAATGCGCTCCATCGCCTCGTCCATCGCCTCGGGCGATCTCCATCGCGAAGCCTTAACGGTCAAATCTGGCCCAGATCGCCTCAGGCAATCTCCCCATCGCCTGGGGCGATCTGCATTAAATAAAAATGTCGTAGGTAAAGTTCTGGATCGCCTCGGGCGTTCCATGCATCGCCTGGGGTGATCCTGCCTTGAAAAAATCGCCATAGGAACAATGCTGGAACGCCTCAGGCGTTCCATGCATCGCCTGAGGTGATCCAGATCGCCAGGCGCACGTCGTGCCATCGTTTCAGTCGATAGTGCGCGGCGTGGCTCGGATCGCCTGAGGTGATGGCCCGGATCGCCTGAAACTATCTTCCCAGATTTTAACAACTTCAAACTTTGCACGTTTCGACCATATTAAGCTCGTTTCTGGGAAACGTAGTAAACATCAAAGTTATAACCCTTCCTCTTAGCTACGCGTGGACCCCAAAATCATTGAATATCATTAAGGTATGAAGAAGTTATGCCCAAAATGCTACAGCCGCTCAAACATTGTTTAATCTGCACTTACTATGACTTCCATGCCATTTTGTTCCATGATGTAATCCGAATTGGACTGAGATGTTTGAATATGAAATCTAGCATTTTGAGTTGGATTTCCAACCTCTTTAGATTCACGTCATTCGGATAATCGAGCCAAGAAATATAATCAAAACACTGCACTGCGCTCCAATTGGCTTTTATACGAATTTGCCCACTAACGGACCATTGGTTTGTGGGTCTTCATCCCATCATAAAATATTGTTCCAACATCATTCCACACATGTTGAACACTTATTTTGTTTGTTCATAGATGTCATTCCTTCTCGTCCAAGCTCAATATCTTCCTTCATAAAATTCACTGCTTGTCCTATGAACTCGCAAATGTCATTGTATAACTTGGGTCCTTTTCCATTGGTTCAACCAAATTTTCCATCTAACCCTGTACACATTAGTACAACAAATGCAAGTTTTGTTGATCATCAAAACCCATAAATAATTTTGAGATTAATTAAGCATTAAACTCAACAATGCGTTTAAGGCTCAACATGTTGGAACATCAGTCAATCTTGCAGGTAATATTACTAGCCTCATGTCAATATCTAACGACCATGATTGGATATTGGTAGGGATGGCAACGGGTCGGGTCTTGGATGGGTTTGACCAAACCCAGGACCCGCCCCGCCTAAAAAAAAAAATCCACGACCCTCCCCGCCCCGCCAGGACCCGCGACCCGGCGGGTTGAACCCGCGAACCCGTTTAGTTTTTTTGTGTTTTTTTGCAGGTATAATCGAGTGGATTTTCTTCTTTCTTAGAAGTTGTTCTTACTTCTTAGCGCCATGGAAAACATAAGCTCCAACAATTTACAGGGAGTGGAGTCGCGTCACGCAGGGAGTGGAGTCGCGCAGATGGGTTGTGGTTTGTGAGGGTGAGAGTCTGAGTGGCTGAGCCCTGAGGCGAGGCTTTAGTGTTTCTCGGCAGAAGTTAAATTTTGTTTTAATTTATATATTATACGGGGCGGGTCCGAGTTAGTATCTGCTCTTCTTCATGGATCAATTTCTTTATCTCCCTCAATTACCATTAAAAATGTTCTTCATGTTCCTGATTTTAGTTTTAATTTATTATTCATTTCAAAATTCACTCAAGATCATAATCATTTTATCCACAATTATGTACATTTAAGGACCTCTCAACTGGGAGGATCATGGCGTTTGGTAAAGTCAAGAATGGCTTATACCATATTGTTCAAGCATTTACACCTACGGAAGTGGCAGAGCCTACATATCCGGGTTCTTGTTCTAGGTCTAGTTCCTTTACTACTCATGTACCAGTTTGTAATTCATCTTGTAATGGCGTTGATATTGATATATGGCATAAGCGTTTTGGTCACATGTGTGCCTAGGTTACAGTTTCTTCCATTCATTACATAGAAAACACTCACAATCCACTGTCATATATGTCCCTTGTCAAAACAAACTGGACACCATTTCCAATAATTGACAGAACTAATTCTCTGCATGCATTTGATCTTTTGCTTATGGATATTTGGGGACCTTATCACACACCCACTTATAATGGTGTCAAGTATTTTCTTACAATCATCGACGACTTCTCACGATGCACTTGGGTATTTCTTATGCAATTTAAGAATGATGTTTCCCAAATTCTTAAATCATTTTTTGTCTTCATATCAACTCATTTTCACACTCAAATTCAAAGCATTTGAACTGACATTCGAACTGACAATGCTTCGGACTTCTAAAATAAAGATTGCAATGCCTATTCAATTCTTTAGGCATCACTCATCAAAGTTCATGCACCTACACCCCACAACAAAATGGCCTAGTTGAGCGCAAGCACCGTGACATCCTAAATGTTGCTCGAGCCATTAAATTTCAAGCCTCCACTCCCGATTCTTATTGGGGTGAATGTATTCTGCATGTTGCTTGCTTGATCAACCGAACTCCCACTCCATTACTATCAAACAAAAACCATTCGAAGTTTTGTTTAATAAAACTCCGTCATTCCAGCACATTAGAACTTTTGGTTGCTTGTGCTATGCTACAAATCTTAAACCAACAGATAAGTTTGATGCTTCAGCCAACCATATGTTTTTCTTGGATATTAATACTCATCAATTTCTAATCTCTCGTGATGTTGTTTTCACGAAAATATCTTTCCCTTTGCATCTCAATCTCAGGATAAACACTTGTTCATCTTCCCGCCACCATCTCCTATCACTGATGATATCATTTCTTCTTCACCAAAATCTGCACCTACACAATCATCCAACATTCTTGGTTCTACTAGACACTCTACACGACATTTCAGACCACCAATCTGGACCCATGGCTATGTATGTTCTGCTGCCTCCAAAGGTAAGTCCAATTCCACTCCTTACAGTATTGCTAACCATCTCAATTATAACAACATTTCACCTTCTTATCAGCCTTTTTAGCTTCTATCTCTCATGTTACTGAACCACATTCGTATAAAGAAGCTGCATCTGATCCAAAGTGGCAGAAAGCCATGGCTGAAGAAATTGCAGCACTAGAAGCTAATGGAACGTGGGTTATTGTTCCACTTCCAAAGCATAAGAAGGCATTTGGTTGTCGATGGTGGTACAAGGTTAAACACAATTCGGATGGCAGTATAAATCGATAGAAGGCCCGACTTGTTGCCAAGTGATGTACCCAACAATATGGCATCGATTACCAAGAGACATTCTCACCGGTGGTTAAGATAGTTATTGTCCGATGTTTGCTTACCATAGCTGCCGTCAAGCATTGGAGTCTTCATCAAATGGATGTCACAAACGCATTCCAGCAAGCTGACTTGGATGAAGAGATTACATGTCTATACCTCCAGGATTCGATCAGCACAAGAAAAATCATGCTTGTCGTTTGTTGAAATCAATATATGGATTAAATTAAGCATCTCGCCAATGGAATTCTAAGTTTTGTCAAGTTCTACTTCATACTGGTTTTTATCCAATCTCATCACGATCACTCATTATTTATCAAGAAGTAAAAGGTTATCTTCATGCCAAATTTGATATAAAGGACCTTGGTCCACTAAAATACTTCTTAGGCATCGAAGTAGCTCGTTCAAAGCATGATATAAGTCTCAATCACCTAAGTATGGTCTTGAGCTAATATCTGACGCGGGATTGGCTGGCGCCAAACCATTCCATGCACCTATTGAACATCATCTTCGACTTACATCTCATGATTTTGACTTGAGTAAAGCCTTTGGTTCACCTAACTCTTTGGATGATTTACTTCTTCCTGATCCCGTTGTATATCAAAGATTGGTTGGACGTCTCATTTACCTCACTATTACTAGTCCATACATTTCCTTTGTTGTTCAGAACTTAAGCCAGTTTATGCACACTCCAAAAAAGTCTCATTTGGATGAAGCATTTAGAGTTCTTGGGTATCTCAAAAATTCGCATGGCTTGGGAATTTTTTTATCTGCCAATAGTGACCTCTGTTTAACTGCAAATTCGGACTCAGGCTGGGCCTCATGTCCCATGGATAGAAAATCTATCAGTAGTCATATTATCCAACTTGGAACTTCCTCCATTTCTTGGAAGACAAAGAAGCAAAGTACTATCTCTCGTTTCTCGGCTGAGGCAAATATCGCGCAATGGCTTCCGTGACTTGTGAGATGATTTGGTTGCATGGTCTTCTTACTGACATAGGTATTGTTTTTCATCAACCTACAATCTTACATTGTGATAATCAAGCTGCAATCTACATCACTGCCAATCCACTTTATCACGAACAACTAAACACATCGAGATTGATTGTCATTTTATTCGTGAGAAAAATTAAATATAATCCATTGGCATAGCTCATATCTCAACACATCAACAACCTGCTGATTTTTTTACCAAAGCTTTGTCAAGTGATCGACATCGTTTTTGATCTCCAAGCTTAACATGCTCAACCTCATGCAAGCTTGAGGGGGGATGTTAATATATATACCGAAGTAGCTACGATGCAGTTACTCAGTTGGATTCAATTGCACAAGAACCGGAATTAGTTGAAGAGAAGTTAGTTAGTTAGAAGTAGCAGTTAGAGTAATTAGATAGCTGTAAATGTTTACTATAAAAGCATTACATAATGTTTCTGTAAACTCAATAATACAATACAATTTTTCTCTTCATCTTCATAAGAAACCTTCAAGATTTCTTCTTCTTCTCCGAAAGGCTGAGTTGCATCCATGAATGTTCATCACAATCTGCACACTCTCTAACTCTCAAGTCATACATGCCCTTGAAAAAGCTCATAATCCATTCACAAACAACATTTTGTTAAAGTGAACTGCTAAAACATCCGTAAATATCATTATCATACATCAGAGTTCGGCCAAATTATACAAAACATATATCTATACACACACTCACACACACAAAAACACACACACACACGCACACACACACACACACACACACACATATATATATATATATATATATATATATATATATATATATATATATATATATGAATTTGACCAATTTATAAAGTCAAAAGCAACCTAAGATTTGGAAAATGCCTTTTGAAGCCTATTGCAGTCGACCAAATAAGCAAAACCATAAGCCATGTTCTTCAAAGTCGACTCGTGCAACTCTGGTGACGAAGTTGCTGTTGCATCCGTTGAGAAGAAAACCCTGAACCCTTTAATAAAAGCATCTCGAGCTGTCGTCTCACAGCATAGGTTGGTCATAACCCCTGTCACTATTACCTCCTTCACTCCCATTTCCAAAAGCTTCTCCTCTAAATTTGTACCTGCAGATAGCCAGGCAGAACTTTTCTCCATAACTGCCATTTATCCAGTAACTATATATATATAACTAATCGATTGTGTGTGATACAGTGGTCGGAGCAAGGAGTTTTTGCACAGGAGAGACGAATTAAAGTTCTAAATATTCAAAATTTTAAAGGGGTGAAATCATGCTTTTGTAATTATATATTCTTTACAAAAAATATGGATCTATACAGAGATTTGAAAATTGTGTCTTTGAAGCTAATTTATCCAGCATAAAACGTTTGCTAGAAAGTGGAATAACTCACAAATCCAACACCTGATGTAATACTGGAACTCAGAAACAATCTTTTTTTCCCCAGACTATTTTGAAAAGAGTCAAATTTCATTAGTAAGTTTCTAACCACCCCATTCGGTCTAACATTTCTATTTTATTATCACCATGTTAAGAAAACATATGAGATTAAACGAACAAACAAAATAACTGCATAAAGCATTTAGACAAACCACAGGAAATGAGGTGAAGTTTCAATAGTATTATCACCGATTAAAAAGAAAAAAACAAAAACAAAGAACCTTTTAAAGCAGTTGCCCACTTCTATTTCATAATCCTAATGGAAAAACAACATACCGCATTGCTCTTATTTCGCACCTTCGGAATATCATTTGTGAGCTTGATAAAGTATAAAATATCCAAAGACATTTATGTGTCCCACATTGACTAAACAAGCAATTGTAGAGTAACTAATCAGCTTAAGGTGTTCTTACAGTCAAGCAATTGGTGCTATTGTTGAGAGTAACGTAGTAGAAGGAGCGATTTAGAGAAGGGCTACCATTTGATAATGTCAATATATCTTCAGTGTTCATGTTATAGGTTATATCATGTATGAAAGTGCATCTACCACATATCTATATAAAATAAAGTCATACATAGAGTGGATCATCATGGACGATGACTTCTCAACAGGTGAGAGGTTTTACATGTTCCATGTTAGCATCATAAGCAATTGTGGAGTAGTTAATAAGTCTGAGGTATTCTTGGATAGTGTTTCGGATTTGGGACATTCTCTCTTGATCTTACGATCTTAACACAGGCTACTGAAATAAGAATTAGCTCTTGATACAATTGGTTTTTAAAATGGTAACGGTCTTGGGTATTACTCATGGAATTTTGTAGCTAATGCGAATGGTAAGATAGAACTTTTGTTATAGTTTTGGTGATCAGAAAATGTATGAGCTATGATCAATTCTATTTATCTAGTGATTTGCTTTCCGAATAAGAGAAGAAGAAAACTAAAGAAAATGAGCATGGACATTCAACATTTCGGTTCAGAATATGATTATCGCTTACAGTATAATAATCAACTAAGATAAAATACTTCAAATATTCAGTAAAGAAACTTCTGGTAAAAGGCCCAGAACGGCAAAGGCAAATCAGCAAAATATCAAGACTAAGTCAATATATTGCCTGAAGCGTTCAAGAGTATATACGGCAAAAGATAACCTCTCTATTGGTTTATTGGTTGCTACCCCATGAGCACTACCCTTAAGGGGTTGCAACCCTTGGATGCGAATATTCTCATCCAATGATGTGACCCTTAAGGGCAAAGGTAGCATCGCACATTTAGAATAGTTAAGCCCGTCTCTAAACTACAAATTTACTTAGATTTGACCACCGTTACCTCGGATCCGAAAATCGAAAAAGGAGTTGTCCCTTACGAAACGAAACCAAACCGTCTTTCGGTTCCAGAACTGCAACCAAAACCGAGGAACTACAGATCAGCTCCAGTTTCTAAAAAATAAGAAACCTGAATCGGAACCGAAACCAGAACCTTGTGTAATCATAACCGAAACAAAAATTGATCTTAAATTTTAAGATCCTATAGTATACATTAACACAATAACCGAAACTGGAGCTATCACTTAAAAACCGAAAGCAAACCGTCTTTCGGTTCCAGAACTGCAACCAAAATCGTGGAACTACGGATCAGCTCCGGTTTCTAAAAATAAGAAACCTAATGTGACGGCCCGCCCAGACGGGTCGCCCGCCGTATTCAATTGCTTGAATACAAGGCTTCACTCAATTCAAAATCTTGTTATCACTTTGAACTTTTGTTTAGCGGAAAACGTTTTAATTCTTATCGGATGTTTTGACTAAATTTTAACTGTAACTTTTATCTTAAAAAAAATTGGGCAGAGTCTCCTCTTAAAAATTGGGCCCTGTGATCTACCAGATCACTACAACCACAATAACAAAATCATAAAAATCAAAATACTAAACCCAACTGAAGTCTCAATATCCAAAAACAGCTAAAAACATAATAAAGTACTAGAGTCCTCAAAGTATAAAGTTCTCAACATAATAGTAATTAAACTTCCATTGCTTATCTAAATATTCTCCGCATCATCTAAATCTTCAACTCCATCTGTAATATGTCACATTACAGGTAAATGTAAGTTGCAGCATTTTATAGTAAGTATAATAAACATTTGATAAAAAGTATTAAAACATCATTTTTCATAATGTGACGAAAAATAATACGATTTCATATCAAAATAACTTTCACACATATATGGTTTAATCCGAGCAGTCAACGGAACTAAATTTCACAAAACAGAATCATAACGGAAATAACTGCACAGATAACCAACGAAACGTAACAGAAACGAATAACAATATCATAATCATATAATGTCTTAGCCATATAGAATTAACCATTAGTCATAGCCATGCTGTAATGAAACAAATGCATACTCAAATACGGATGTGACACAATGATATCATTCCAGACTATACCCGCTGGAAGGGTATCGACAGATATTCTACCCCCTCTGTCTTCGGGCAAAACGAAATGCGTTTCTTTATTCTCGTCGCCAACGAGCTGAAAGTATGCGCGTTTTTATCCTCGTCGCAATGCGAGCCACAACGAAACGAAAATATCCACAGTTCACAAACCTCAAATCGTATTCACCGAATCAAGACAAACATGGCCTTTCAAAATAGTTTTTCACACACAATAAAATGTTATTCAAAATTCTATTTTACAACAAAATACATTTCTTATCAAAAATCATCTTTCAAATAATTTTTTGCAGGCTTACTATCAGAAAATCATTTCAAAAATAAACAATACGAAATACTTAAAATAATTTACAGAAAATTGCAACTTCCTTTACGTACCTCCAAGCTTCCTGTCAACGATCAATCTACAAACCTCTCAAAATCTCCAAGATATCAAAGATTTCCTATTATCCATCTCAACATTATCAAAACATATTCATTTAACTTGGTTCTAAAACAACCTACATAATCCTAACTTATGATCTTCAACATATTTAAGGAATTAACACTAATTTGTTTTCAAACAAAAACATTCACCATCCTCAAACAAATTTTCATTTTCAAATCTTTGAATTCCAATATAACTTTCGAATTCCATGCTCAATTCTAGTAACAAATTTTCGAACTCAAACTACAATCTCAATTCTTCAAAATGCCATTAACATTTTCGAACTTCAATTCCAGAAACATTTAAACGACATCAATTCTTGAAATTATCATATCAAAACCTTCGAATAAAAATATGAAGTCTTCGAATTCCATCCTTAAAAATTTTGTTCTTGACAAATTAAACCACTAAAATTTCCAATAATCCATCTTCACTAACCTAACCCATTTCAGAACCAAAAATTCGAAAACAGAAATTAAATTCGAAACATAAATAATCGAATTTCATACCGATTTCTCTATGACTTCTGCTCAGATCCGATTTCTTCTCCAAGGTTCGCTACAACTATGATTTATAAGGATTTTCCGAAGCTAAAAATCGAAATTTTCGAATCTGAAATTTTTTTCTGTGTTTGAAGCTCGACAGAAATGGTTTGGTTTTCTGTTGATGGATATTTAAATAACTACCCTGATACAATCCAGAGTAGATGAAGAGGTGAGTGAGACGATCGGTTGAGAAAATGAAGGAGTGAAACGAGGCAGAAATGAAACGGGAGGAAGAAGAAAGATGAAGAAGCGAAACAGGCGAAAAGATGGAGACTGAAGAACTGAAGCGGACGAATGAAAATGAGGGGAGAAGAAATCGTGTTCGACTTTACCCGATTTCTCTATTAAATTTTTTTTTTTTTTTTTAATGCTAATATTATTATTATTACTATTATTATTGTTATTATTTAAATTAAAAATTTGGACCAATAAATTTCATTAAAATTGGGCCATTACACCTAAATCGGAACCGAAACCAGAACCTTGTGTAATCATAACCGAAACCAAAATTGATTAAGATTCAACATCTTTTTTTATTTCTTTTTTAACAGAAACTAAATATTAATGATATTTATAGTGTACCTGTTGAACAATTAGTTTAAAAATAGATATGTTGTATCATTAATTTTTTTACCGTTAAAATTTAAAGTAATAAATTTAAGTTCAAATCGATTTGAACCGTAACCGAAACCGATGGTCACTAAAGCTGAAACGGTTAGAAACCAGAACCAGAATCATATCCAAGCAGTTCAACTCCGGTTCACCTTTTGTTGGAACAGGAACCATAGGTTTTAGAACCGTGGTCAGGTCTAGATACACTACACAACATTATCATCCTCAGGACTCAATCACCCATCTCCTTCGTATCATGTTGATTAAGGAGTTCGAGAATCATTCAAATTTATATCGAGTTTTAGTGATTCTAAGTGTCAAAATTCCAGGAAACGATGGTCTATATTCACAAGTTCTAACTAATGTTGAGTATCTTGTGATTCTAAGAAGTGAAAACTTATAAGATTAGTGTAATCACTTCATAGATTACTTGTTGTTGGAAGAAAAGAGGACCTTGAAAACTTACACAATCTTCTAACATCTACAACTCTCGTGTTCCTTCATAGTTTCTGCATTCTTTACTTTACAGCTTTAGTGTGCCTCTACCGTTCTGCATACTATACTTGATTGTTTTTACTACTACTTTCATAAACTTGCATAGTTTCAAATCATTCTTAAGATAGATAATCGGTTTCCATATAATTATTTGAGTTGTTTCCACTCAATTCGTAAGAACAAACTCAATATGGTATCCCGGTGATCAATTTGTATAAGAACATTTCAGGAATTAAGTTATCAATTTACAGCTATTCTTTGCTCCGGATACAGGGGAACAACTAGGAAAAATCCTTTCAAATTCTACCAAATTTTGAAACAGTTTATTCTCACCCCTGTACTCTGTTTACGACTTAGGGAGTGTCTTGGTGACTATTTTGTAATAAATTAAAGATCATTAAGCCGCTTTTTTATTTTAATAGCAAATACTTTATGCTTTTGCTTAAAATCATTTTTTTCCAACTTTAACCAAAATTAAGTAGAAGTGGTTTGAATAGGCCATCTAAAACACACCCTTAACATCGATAAGATAACCAAATATAAAATATTATCAGTCCACCTATGACGAGCTTCAGTGTTCGTTGCACCTTTTTGAGTCGGACCACATCAAATTTACTCCTTAACACACTATTAAACAAATGTTTCATTTTTCCAGTGTAATAGTTAGATGTTAGCAAAAATAATTCAGCTCGTATTATGATGAACTAAGTCTAATTTCTTAATCAATTCAAATAATATCTATAATTTAAAGTTCCATTATTAACCAAGTATAAAGAATAAAAAGCCCGTAAAAAAAAAGGAATTTATAATCGAATATTAGCATGATGATATTAAGTACCTCTGAATGCACTGTAAGTGTTCTTCAAAATGATCGGGTCATCCGCGCGCCGGTCCAAATCTGGTACAAGTTCGGAGTCGACGGTGCCGTCGAGGATAATATCGCCGTCCCACCACTCGTAGAGCATGCCGTAGTCAGCGGGGAGACTTGTGGCAGTGCCGCGTGAAGAACACCGGCACGGAGGCGCGTCGGCAGATGTCCACGGTGGAGTTAAGAGCAGGAAGCACAGGTTTAGCCATGGAGTAGAAATGATTCTGGATGTCGATCACCAACAGGGCCACTGATTTCGAGTCCGGATCTCTCTTCCGGATCTCGAATTTCCTGTAGGAAGACATCAATTGAAATGGAGCTTCAGTTCTAGCAGTGTGAAAAGTTGAACAAATCGGTGTATCATGTGAAATGAGAATTTAATTCATATCTGTTACAAAAAATAAAATATCTCATATCGGTAATATTGTTACTTTTGAAAGGAATAAAACGAGTTATAAAAATTCTAAAAACAAATTTCAAGAACTACAATATTTGGTGTTTTTTATAATAGTAGATAGATATCATCAAAAAAATCCATCCAAATCCATTTATCCAAATGGACCCTAAGGTACCGTTTGGTTTGAAGGATATGATAAGTAATGTAAAGATTAAAAATGTGAAATGATTGTAAAAATAATGTGTGATAAGTTAGGGGGGGGGGTTTGAGGAGAAGAGGTTTGATAAAACTAATTATTTGGTGTAATGTCTAAAATACCCTCAGCAGGATTAGAAAGAAGAAGGGAAGATTAGGATTTAGGAAGATAATTAGAGGGGAGGGGAGGAAGACAGAAGAAGCATAAAGCATATAAGAAGGGAAGATAGAAGAAAGAAAGAGAGAGACAAAAAGAAGAGAGAGAGAAGAAGAAAAGAGAAGAAGGAGGAGGAGGAGAGAGGAGGAGAAGAAGAGAGAGAAGAAGGAGAAGAGAAGAGGAGGGAGAGAGGGAGATAGAGAGAGAGAGAGAGAGGGAAGAGAGAAAGAAGACCAGAAGAAGAGAGAGGGAGGGAGAGAGAAGAAAAGGAGAAGAAGAGGAAGGAGGAGGAGAGAGAAGAGAGAAGAAGGAGAGAGAAGAAGAGAGGAGAGGGAGAGAGGGAGAGAGAGATGGAATAGAGAAAGAATACCAGGAAAAGATTTTTAGGGATATAGATAATAAATCATAAGAAGAAGAATAATTATTATTAGGAGGATTATAATATAATTATAAGAGATAGGTATATGTATATATATATATGTAATATATAAGAATACCATTAATAATATACAAAATAATAATAAAAATATATATAGAATATAATATATTATTATTATATATATATTATTATTATATAGAATCATATGATAATAATAATAAGAATAAAATATATAATATATAAAAATAATCTATATATATAATAATCATAATATATATATATATTATAATGATAATCATATAATAAATATAATAATAATAATAATGAAATAATATAAATATAAAATATAATAATAAAGTTGTATTAAATAAGTTGTACTTTTTGACGGGAATTTCAATTTTTGTAATAGTAAAAATGTGGTAAGGGTATATATGTCATTTTGTTGGAAAGTGAGATTAGAATTTAGAATATTACAAATCAAAGGCTAATATTGCATAAGGCACTGTCATTATGGATAACGTGAAAAAATAGAGATATTTAGTGGTCCATTTGATAGGCAAATTGACATTAAATAGCTAAATACAATTTTAACTTGACCAACAGCCCTGTAAGGACCCCAAATACTTAACCCTTGATTAGTGTATTAATCATTATGTGTGGCACATACTTTCCATAAAATCGTTCGGAAACTCCGATGGTACTATACCATTGAATGGCAATCACAAAGTTTTCTTTAACATACAATGTTAAGGGTTTACCATCCTAACAACAAGAGGCTCATAGAGTTCGCCCATTACACCACTTTTTACGTTGTGAACTTTTATAAAAATTTGGGCAGAGTCTCCCCATAAATAGAGCTATCCCGAAATAAAAGTACAGCACACCACATAATTCCCGGCCAGGGAAAACATAATACTCATCAGAATACAGCAATATCAAGTAAATTCCCAGCCAGGGAAGACACCCACACATATGGCAACAAAAGTGGGTTTCAACACCCACATACACTAATGACTCTCATAATCCTTTAGCAATCCTACCTCTAATTGCATGCAACATAGAATGAGAGAGAGAAAGACTCATGCCTTTATATACAACCCATATACAAGTACCATCGTGCTCACATGCGAGCATCATAATCATGGGTATAACCATCATGGGTGTATATATATATATAGGTACTCTATACGATACCGTGCTCCATCAAGCCCTGGTACCACGATCCTGGGAGTACATCCAATCAACAGCTCGAGCTCATCTCCAAAGCCATCGATGTACATGTCCACCTGTCCCAACAGAGACAGCCCCCAACGAGGTGAGCATACCAATTCCACAATTTCATAATCATAATGACATAATACATAATTTACAAAAATGTAAATATTGTGGAACATATGTGACACTTCCTGGATGGTATCATCCTCATCCTAGCGTACCCCTGTAATGACCCTGTTCTCAAAACAGATAAATCATCAAATCCTGAATATGCAGTTAATCATCATATTGGTTAACCCTTACCAGTTTCGAATTAACAACATTTCATAACATCTTTCTTTATCTAGCAATTATCATAATTCTAGATATCATATTGAGACTTCCTTAACTCCCGATACTAGCTAATCACTTCTCTGATTAACCACGTCTCTGTTCCTATTCATTACCAATAGGGAATAAAATATAGATATCCTAGATATATAATCAACACCACATTTTCATTTCTTACTTCAAAGTAGCGTCATACTACTGGTGTTCGCTCCGTAGCGACCACACCCATCATTTGCTCGCTTCATAGCGGCACCAAGCATTTCACCATGTGAATCAACATAACGTAACTAAGTCGCGGTGCCATCATAGTAAAACATTTCATGTATTTTAAATCATGCATCATACTTGTAAAACATCATTTAAGCTATGCTCGTACGCTAAACGTACCTTAAATCCTCGAAGTCCGAGCCAAACCTTGCTCGAGTTCCATGCCCCGAGGAATGATGTGCTAACACGATAAATAATTCACGATTATTTACGAACATGCAACCCATGCTCAAGCACACCCATAACCCTCAACATATCGTCAACACACGACAATAAATCATTTAAAAGACCCGGGGCAGGGTACATGCAGGGAGGGGAACGAATGAGACAACAACGAAAATTGTTCAAGGATACCCTACAAATTTTCGAACCCTTATCTCACAAATCGAACCCAAATTAAACACCATAATTCATCTAAAATATGAATTAATCAATTAATAGCAAGAATCATCACCCTTGCCAAAAACCCCCAAATTTCGAATTTCAAAGCCCTAAATTCGAACTCAATACCTTAAATTCGGATACAATTAAGCATCAACAATACATCTAGAACATGTAATGAATGACCCATAACAAGAATCGTCACACCCTTCCAAAACCCCCAAAATCGAACCCACTTCATGCACCCATCCAAAAAAATCGAACCCAAGCCAACGAAAATCGAAATCATTCGAGCCAATAAATCACAACTTGGCAGGGAATCACATCACAAGCATGGAAAAAGGGGTTAGGAAGGTTACCCAAACGAAATCGGAAGAAATCGGACGAAAAAATCGAAGAACCCTAGAAATTGGGGATCGGCGCATTCCAGCGAAATCCGACTTCCACACGCGACGAAACTTCGAATTGACGGAGGGGAAAGGAGCGCCTGGACGAGACGAAGCCGTGGGTAGGTCGGACGCGCCGAACGGCGGCCGGACGGCGGCGAGCGCGGCGTTTTCGTGCGCGGGGGTACTGTTCCAGGCGGGAATCGCATGCGGGCGGGAGAGAGAGATGAAGGGAAGGTGGGGCTGAAATGCAATCTTTAATAAAAATATCGGGTTCAACTTGTATTTATAGCAAAATACCCCGAAATACTAATAGCCCCACAAATACATCGTGATTCATTAAAAATCATCTGTTTTCAAAAACTCTCTCTCTAACCCCAAAACCCCCTACCGGTGCTCACACAAGCACCCGAGATTTCGAGACACATTAAAAACCCAACTCTTAGGTTTTACACCGTAATGTGAATACAATCTCATCCTCGGGATCCAACGATCCCAACTACCCAAATAAACGAGCCCAGAAGGCCCAACATCGCGATTAAACTCCAAATCGCTACGTAAAACATCTTTAGGGGTTATTAACACTCCGGGATTAACATCTCCAATCCCAGGTCATCACAATATCCCCCACTAAAAGAATTTCGTCCTCGAAATTAGTACCGGTGTATCACATAACACCCAGGCTACACAACAATATGAAGCCATAACCTCGATTCTTGACCATATCAGAATCGTCTTAATAATCGCGAGGATACTTACCTCACATCAACTCTGAAACAGGGCGACTTACCCAAAACCAATATATCACCCAAGAGGCAACGTACCTCGATGCGGGTCATCCCAAAAGTCAGTCCCTCATGACTGCAAAACAACCGATATTTACGACTGTAGATCGGACAATCATCCTTCGTTCTAATACAACCAGTAAGAATGCATCCTGTATGACACCTCAACCGTGGAAACGTTGACCTCGTGTCAACCCTGAAGTGGAATAGACTTCCAAATCCATTATAACGTCAAAAGTGTCAGCGCAACCCACGCTAACAATCCAAAAGCAGTTAGTCAATTGAAACTACGAGGATCCGAATCGCTCCCGATTCCATCGTAGATATCATTTAATGACATCTCTTATCATGACTCACGATGTCTAACATACATCATTACGAGGGAAACACTAGTATTCCACGGAGTACACACACCAAACCTGGTTTCCACTTTCAAACCTCCTCTGTCGAAGGAGTAGTCGCATCATTGCAACTTAAATTGGGCAACTCACGGCCACAGATTCACACAAAAGATATCTCATAAGGTGTCCACCTCTGGATATCCCAAGAACCACATCCTGGTCATAAACAAACAATCGAGACTCCTCAGAGTTTCAAACTTGAAAGGACATGCAATAAACCCATTGCATCCCAAATACATGGATTCCCAGATCGAATCAACGACGACTTGATGACTCTCTTGTTGGTACTCCAACATCATGAGCTGTCACAGACAAGTCTCACCAAGATTAAACATAACGTATACACGTTTCAGTGAGGCATGCTCAACCTCAACCTCGATGACATGATGACTACTAGAGTCCACCACAATCCACATCGTGTCACCTTACGATTTGCCACTTGGTTCCTACGAGCAGTATAACGGCTCTAACAAGCCCCTCTTGGTGCTGCATACACACGGCAGACAAACTAGTCGCTGCCTCTCTAGGTTCACCTCAAACCTACCAATAAGATGGACGTTTCCGCACGGCATACCATACTGTGGAAAGAAAATCCATAGAGTAGTGGGTCTTTACCCAACATTCCTCTAATGCCTATACACCCTGGACACTCCAATGTCCCTGTTTCATAGCCATGCATATAGTCATTAATTCTTGACATGAATGATTAAAATCATCATCTTATAATTATCACCATCTTATAACATCTTCATCATATGAGCATCATTATTTCATAAATATCATCATCTTATAACATCATCATCACATAAGCATCATCATCTTATAGCATCATCATCTTATACATCATCATCATATAAGCATCATCATCTTAAAGCATCATCATCTTATACATCGTCATCTTATAGCGTCATCATCTTATACATCATCATCATATAAGCATCATCATCTTATACATCATCATCTCATACATCATCATCATATAAGTATCATCATCTTATAGCATCATCATCTTATACATCATCATCTTATAGCATCATCATCTTATACATCATCATCATATAAGTATCATCATCTTATAGCATCATCATCTTATACATCATCATCTTATAGCATCATCATCTTATAGCTATAACAGTAAATGTACGAAATCATAGCTGAGTAAGCTTGCTGGTTATTCATTAACTTCTTTTCATTTTCCCTGGTTCATATTCATGCACATGGGCATCTTACCCTGTGGCATCTTACCACATAATAACATCGTATGGCCTCTTATCAAATGGGCATCTTACCCCGTGGCGTCTTACCACGCATCACAACATTGTATGGCCTCTTACCATATGGACATCTTACCCCGTGGCGTCTTACCACACATAATAACATTGTATGGCCTCTTACCATATGGGCATCTTACCCCGTGGCGTCTTACCACACATAATAACATTGTATGGCCTCTTACCATATGGGCATCTTACCCCGTGGCGTCTTACCACATAATAACATCGTACGGTCTCTTACCATATGGACATCTTACCCTGTGGCGTCTTACCACATAATAACATCGTATGGTCTCTTACCATATGGGCATCTTACCCTGTGGCGTCTTACCACATAATAACATCGTATGGTCTCTTACCATATGGGCATCTTACCCTGTGGCGTCTTACCACATAATAACATTGTATGGTCTCTTACCATATGTGCATCTTACCCTGTGGCG
Organism: Haberlea rhodopensis; assembly: GCA_907163345.1. Taxonomy (NCBI): domain Eukaryota; kingdom Viridiplantae; phylum Streptophyta; class Magnoliopsida; order Lamiales; family Gesneriaceae; genus Haberlea; species Haberlea rhodopensis. Next base: position 126,464 of record CAJQUN010000828.1, on the reverse strand, counting down.
TCTTACCACATAATAACATCGTATGGTCTCTTACCATATGGGCATCTTACCCTGTGGCGTCTTACCACATAATAACATCGTACGGTCTCTTACCATATGGGCATCTTACCCTGTGGCGTCTTACCACATAATAACATCGTATGGTCTCTTACCATATGGGCATCTTACCCTGTGGCGTCTTACCACATAATAACATTGTATGGTCTCTTACCATATGGGCATCTTACCCTGTGGCGTCTTACCACATAATAACATTGTATGGTCTCTTACCATATGGGTATCTTACCATGTGGCGTCTTACCACATAATAACATTGTATGGTCTCTTACCATATGGGCATCTTACCCTGTTATATGGCATCTTACCATAATATAATCATCGTGTGGCATCTTACCACATGGGCATCTTACCCAATCATATGGCGTCTTACCATATCATAAACACTGTGTGGCATCTTACCACAGGGGCATCTTACCCAATCATATGGCGTCTTGCCATATCATACCCATTGTGTGGCATCTTACCACAGGGGCATCTTACCCACTCTCATATACGTCATCATAAACATCATCATGATCATTATCATCGTAAACATCATCATCATAAACATCATCATAATCATCATCATCGTAAACATCATCGTAAACATCATCATCATAAACATCATCATAATCATCATCATCGTAAACATCATCGTAAACATCATCATCATAAACATCATCATAATCATCATCATCGTAAACATCATCATAAACATCATCATCATAAACATCATCATAATCATCATCATCGTAAACATCATCGTAAACATCATCATCATAAACATCATCATAATCATCATCACATATACTCATGCAATTAATGCAAGGTCATAGTTTAGGAATATGTTACCGTTTGATGCTCGTACGTTTCTTACGTACCTTCCTTGCTTGAGCATTACATGAACAAACGCATTAGTATATTCAATAATAATTGAGACCATACCGAAGTATTCCACTGTCGGTTGTCTACCCAGTCTGTCCTCAGACAATACATCATATCTTTCTTCTCCTGATTTTCTTCCAAAATCAGGTTCCTTGGCACGTAGCATATAGAGTGTTAGACATCGCTATTAATGCCATCCTATCGTGTTTCACACGATTCCTGCAACCACAATGGTTAGCAATACCACTTTTCATATCATAAAAGCACATAAACAATTAGTCATGTCGTATAACATTAATGCCATCATGCATAAATATGTGCTATCAATAACTTCCTAGGCCCTCAACAGCCCCAATGAGCAACCACTGCTCTGATACCACTAATGTAAGGACCCCAAATACTTAACCCTTGATTAGTGTATTAATCATTATGTGTGGCACATACTTTCCATAAAATCGTTCGGAAACTCCGATGGTACTATACCATTGAATGGCAATCACAAAGTTTTCTTTAACATACAATGTTAAGGGTTTACCATCCTAACAACAAGAGGCTCATAGAGTTCGCCCATTACACCACTTTTTACGTTGTGAACTTTTATAAAAATTTGGGCAGAGTCTCCCCATAAATAGAGCTATCCCGAAATAAAAGTACAGCACACCACATAATTCCCGGCCAGGGAAAACATAATACTCATCAGAATACAGCAATATCAAGTAAATTCCCAGCCAGGGAAGACACCACACATATGGCAACAAAAGTGGGTTTCAACACCCACATACACTAATGACTCTCATAATCCTTTAGCAATCCTACCTCTAATTGCATGCAACATAGAATGAGAGAGAGAAAGACTCATGCCTTTATATACAACCCATATACAAGTACCATCGTGCTCACATGCGAGCATCATAATCATGGGTATAACCATCATGGGTGTATATATATATATAGGTACTCTATACGATACCGTGCTCCATCAAGCCCTGGTACCACGATCCTGGGAGTACATCCAATCAACAGCTCGAGCTCATCTCCAAAGCCATCGATGTACATGTCCACCTGTCCCAACAGAGACAGCCCCCAACGGGGTGAGCATACCAATTCCACAATTTCATAATCATAATGACATAATACATAATTTACAAAAATGTAAATATTGTGGAACATATGTGACACTTCCTGGATGGTATCATCCTCATCCTAGCGTACCCCTGTAATGACCCTGTTCTCAAAACAGATAAATCATCAAATCCTGAATATGCAGTTAATCATCATATTGGTTAACCCTTACCAGTTTCGAATTAACAACATTTCATAACATCTTTCTTTATCTAGCAATTATCATAATTCTAGATATCATATTGAGACTTCCTTAACTCCCGATACTAGCTAATCACTTCTCTGATTAACCACGTCTCTGTTCCTATTCATTACCAATAGGGAATAAAATATAGATATCCTAGATATATAATCAACACCACATTTTCATTTCTTACTTCAAAGTAGCGTCATACTACTGGTGTTCGCTCCGTAGCGACCACACCCATCATTTGCTCGCTTCATAGCGGCACCAAGCATTTCACCATGTGAATCAACATAACGTAACTAAGTCGCGGTGCCATCATAGTAAAACATTTCATGTATTTTAAATCATGCATCATACTTGTAAAACATCATTTAAGCTATGCTCGTACGCTAAACGTACCTTAAATCCTCGAAGTCCGAGCCAAACCTTGCTCGAGTTCCATGCCCCGAGGAATGATGTGCTAACACGATAAATAATTCACGATTATTTACGAACATGCAACCCATGCTCAAGCACACCCATAACCCTCAACATATCGTCAACACACGACAATAAATCATTTAAAAGACCCGGGGCAGGGTACATGCAGGGAGGGGAACGAATGAGACAACAACGAAAATTGTTCAAGGATACCCTACAAATTTTCGAACCCTTATCTCACAAATCGAACCCAAATTAAACACCATAATTCATCTAAAATATGAATTAATCAATTAATAGCAAGAATCATCACCCTTGCCAAAAACCCCCAAATTTCGAATTTCAAAGCCCTAAATTCGAACTCAATACCTTAAATTCGGACACAATTAAGCATCAACAATACATCTAGAACATGTAATGAATGACCCATAACAAGAATCGTCACACCCTTCCAAAACCCCCAAAATCGAACCCACTTCATGCACCCATCCAAAAAAAATCGAACCCAAGCCAACGAAAATCGAAATCATTCGAGCCAATAAATCACAACTTGGCAGGGAATCACATCACAAGCATGGAAAAAGGGGTTAGGAAGGTTACCCAAACGAAATCGGAAGAAATCGGACGAAAAAATCGAAGAACCCTAGAAATTGGGGATCGGCGCATTCCAGCGAAATCCGACTTCCACACGCGACGAAACTTCGAATTGACGGAGGGGAAAGGAGCGCCTGGACGAGACGAAGCCGTGGGTAGGTCGGACGCGCCGAACGGCGGCCGGACGGCGGCGAGCGCGGCGTTTTCGTGCGCGGGGGTACTGTTCCAGGCGGGAATCGCATGCGGGCGGGAGAGAGAGATGAAGGGAAGGTGGGGCTGAAATGCAATCTTTAATAAAAATCTCGGGTTCAACTTGTATTTATAGCAAAATACCCCGAAATACTAATAGCCCCACAAATACATCGTGATTCATTAAAAATCATCTGTTTTCAAAAACTCTCTCTCTAACCCCAAAACCCCCTACCGGTGCTCACACAAGCACCCGAGATTCCGAGACACATTAAAAATCCAACTCTTAGGTTTTACACCGTAATGTGAATACAATCTCATCCTCGGGATCCAACGATCCCAACTACCCAAATAAACGAGCCCAGAAGGCCCAACATCGCGATTAAACTCCAAATCGCTACGTAAAACATCTTTAGGGGTTATTAACACTCCGGGATTAACATCTCCAATCCCAGGTCATCACAAGCCCCCTGTCAGATTATATTTATTTCAACTCCCTAATTTCCAACTTTTGTTTATTTTAACTACCCAATCCCATCAAAATACTATAATACCCCTTATTACTACCCATATTTTTAAAATAGAACACCTCATTTCTCTTTCATCACACAAACCAGCAGAGAGAGAAATATGCTTGAAAAAGAACAATTATTTTCAGTAAATTGATCATTCCTTTTAAATTGATACATCATTATCTTCGATTTTCTTTAGGGAAAAAATTGATTTATTCCCTCAGGATTCATCATTCTTCAAAATACAAGATGCGAAGAAGGTGAAGACAGAAAAAAGAGAGAATAGATTTAATGAGCAGTAAAATCAATGAATTATTGGGGATTGTGGAATTTAGCATATCTAGTATCTATGAACTATCGAGATTTCTGACTTGTATCTGAATTTTATTTGTAAATTTTATTTTTAGAAATGGATTGTCGATTTTATTGCAAAAAATGAATTTTTGCTACTGATTTGGTTAAGCTTTCTGGAATTTAGCATCTCTGTAGTATTCAATTATTTCGGACAATATTTTGCCTTCATTTCAAACCATTTCAGTTTGGCATGGCCCTGTTTACATGGTGTTTCTGCGCTTTATGGGTGATGAAAATGAGGCCCGCAACTACGACTATAGTTGAGAGGTAGTACAACACAATAGTACTTGGTTTGTATTCACCAGATACATATTGCACATTTCAAAGATACTCAGTTTACGTTCAAAACGTACTTGTTATGTGTCTTTAAAAGCAATTGTCTCAATTAAAGCCAAAACAAGAAATGATAATTCAAACGTACTTGGTTCGTATTCATAAAGTATCTATTGGACTTTTCACATATACTCAATTTACGTTCAAAAAGTACTCAAATGATAATTCAGTACTTTGTTTGTATTCCAAATGAAACTATTTTACATTTAAAAGATATTCAGTTTGCGTTCAAAACGTACTTGTTGTGTGTGTTAAAAAGCAATTGTCTCAATTGGTGCAAAAGAAGAAATGATAATTTCAAAGTACTTGGATAATATTCAAAATGTTGTCGCATATACTCAGTTTATGTTTACAAGGTACTCGTTGTGTGTGTTAAAAAACAAATGTCTCAATTCGGGCCAAAACAAGGAATGATGATTCAAAAGTACTTGGTTCGTATTCAAAGAATACATGTTTAACATTTCACATATACTCAGTTGCGTTCAGAAAATACTCGTTGTGTGTATTGAAAAGCATTTGTCTCAATTGAGGCCAAAAAAGAAATGATAATTTTAAAGTACTTGGTTTGTATTCAAAATGTACTTCTTTTACATATCGTATATACTCAATTTGTGTTCACAAAGTACTCGTGTATGTGTTGAGAAACAATTATTTCAATTGGATCCAAAACAAGGAATGATATTGGTTTGTATTCAAAATTAACCTATTTTACAGTTAAAAGATATTCGGTTTGCGTTTTAAAAGTATTGTTTTGTGTATTGAAAAGCAATTGCAACTCAAAGGGGCTTATTATCGTGTTTAACATATATTCACTTTGTGTTCCAAAAGTACTCGTTTTGTGTGCTGAAAAGCAGTATTAGTCTCAGTCGGGGCCAAACAACAATGTCTGTCGGAAAGTATTAAAATGTACTTATGTTGTCTTTAACATATACTCACTTTGTGTTGAAAATGTACTTATTTTGTGCGCTAAAAAAGCAGTAGTAGTCTCGGTTGTGGCCAAACAAGGGGCGGTCCCCCCCCCCCACAAACGGGTTGTCGCCTGCCCACACGGGAATATAATTTCATATTACTTGGTTTGCATTGAAAAAAGTACCAATTTTACACTTGACATATACTCGGGTTATGTACACGAAGTGCTCATTGTGTCTTTCAAAAAACAAGTCTCATTTTTTGCCAAACACGGGATGCAAATTTTATAGTACTTGGTTTACATACAAAATGAACTTATTTTATGCTATAAATATACTCGTCTTATGTTTGAAAGGTACTAGTTGTGTGTTACGATAAGCAGGTTTCAATTGTTGCCAAAAAAATGGATGAAAATTTCGTTGTACTTGATTTACATAATGTACCTATTTTATGCTATAATGTACCCATCTTATGTTTGAAATGTACTCGATTGATGTGTTTAAAAGTATTTGGTGTCAAACAAGGAATGTTAAGACAAATGTACTTGATTTGTATGCAAACTGTACATGTTGTACATTTGACATGTACTCGTGTTATGTTGAAAAGGTACTCGTTTGGTGTGTTTAAAAGCATGGTGGTCTAATTGGGCCAATAAAGGGATGTTGACATCCTTTCTTAGTAAAAAAAGGGTAATTACATTGGAAATGTTTAACTTAGATGTTTGTTCCAACATTTATTGGTCATTGAGTGTGCCTTGACGCTTCATAACTTCAATTGCCAACCATTTTTGTTGTATTAATGTATATGTTGACATCCTTTTTTGGCATCTTCAATTGTGCACTCCAACCATTATAGAATTTGACATGGACAATTCAACATAACAAGTTTTATAAGGTGTGTGACACTTCTAAAATAGGGAAACTCTTGGATTCTTCTGATACCTATTACGAATTCAAAACGTATTTGGTCCGCATTCAGAATGTACGTAATCTACACTTCACATTATGAATTCAAAACATACTTATGTTCAAAAAATACACGGTTGGTATGTTAAAAAGCATTTGGTGGTATCAAATGAATGTTAAGAGAACGGTACTTGGTTTGTATGCAAACTGTACCTACTTTATATTCAAAATATACTCGGATTGTGTTCAAAAATTACTTGGTTTGTGTGTTTAAAAGGACTTGGTGGTATCAAATGAAAGTTAAGATAATGGTACTTGGTTTATATGCATGCTGTACCTACTTTATGTTCAAAACGTACTCGGATTATGTTCAAAAAGTTCTTGGTTTGTGTGTTTAAAAGCACTTGGTGGTATCAAATGAAAGTTGAGATAATGGTACTTGGTTTGTGTTCACAATGTACCTACTTTATGTTCAAAAAATACTCGAGTTATGTTCAAAAACTACTCGGTTGGTGTCAAATGATGTTAAGAGGAATGTAATTGGTTTGTAGTCAAAATGTACCTACTTTGTGTTCAAAAAGTACTCCGATTATGTTCAAAAAGTACTCGGTTGGTGTGTTTAAAGCACTTGTTGGTTTCAAATGAATGCTAAGAGAAATGTACTTGGTTTGTATTCAAAGTATACATACTTTATGTTCAGAAAGTACTAGGATTATGTTCAAAAAGTACTCGACTAATGTGTTTAAAAGCACTTGGTCTCAAATGAATACTAAGATAAAGGTAATTGGTTTGTATTAAAAAAGTACCCAAGTTATGTTCAGAAAATACTCGAATTATCTTCAAAAAGTACTCGGCCGGTTCATTGACTAAAACCATGTACAGATCACAATTCAACTAAAATTATAAGATTTGGTTCATTCATCCGCTAAAATCATTTGATTCATTCATCCACCAAAAAACTACATAATATTTAAACCATGTACATATTACAATTCAACTAAAGTCCAAAAATTTGGTTCATTCATCTACTAAAATCATTTAGTTCATTTAGACAATGCAAATTGTTAAATAATTTTAAAATTTCATTCATCCACTAAAATTATTGACTACCTAGGAGTCCATGCTCATGCCTCAGAATGGTTGCAGCTAAATAATCCATATATGCCTTCATCGAACACACGAGTTGATCCTTCTACATTTCTAGTGTGTCAACAGTGAAGCATTCAGCGTACAGACACACTAACACACCACAATCTGATTTTCCTTCTTGTTTCTGCACAAGGATCGTATGGTGGTCCTAAAGCAGATGGGAAGTAACGGACTACCGGACCAACCTCCTTTTTCTCTACAACTTTTGAAGAACTGCTTGCCATTATCTACAATACCAACATATAACAAAATTATGTACCAACACAACATAACTCAAGTACACAACAACTGATAATCAAGTACTTTTAATAACTCATCAAGTAGTTTTAATAACTAATAATCAAGCACTTTTCCAACATGTCAAGGTTTTACATTTTCTCATGACTTCATTGTAACTTCATAACAACTACCTGAGCCATTGATAAAATTCCTCAAATTCACAAAAAAATCTCCAAAAAAGTAATATCTCAGTAGTTAAACAAAATGAGAGTGTCAAATCATCCCAAACATAATATCCACACCCCCTAATCATGTGGCAAAATCAACAATCAATTCGAGCCAGCACGACAACAATTACAATATATTTGCTCACAGCATCTTTACAGAGTAATACATCATATTATCACAAATTTGTTCCAATTTTTGTCTTATCAATAGAGTGAAAAACAATGCTGGTAGAAAAATAGGGACTCCATACATACATGATGCATCAGTTGATGTCTTCGTCATTAAAGTCATCTTTGAAGGAGTTGAAGAAATCGGTGTCGGTGAGACGGTGAACTCCAGCGCAATAGGTCCCTCACCGAAGAGAACGAGAGAGGAATCAACATCTTCAACCTCACTTGCAAAATTGAGGGGTCAAACCTATCTATACTATGCCATAACCAGTGAAGCACAAAAAAAAATTTCCACAAATCCTAAACTTCACTGAAAAAGAAACATAAATCTATCTAATTACATATATTAAAGAAACTCATTAGGATCTGAAACTCGATTAAATTAAACATTGAGGAATTGGCATTAACAACACTTATTGTTCCAAGAGTTATCTCGCTGGTAACAAGGTCGGAATCGCCAAGTTTCATGTCCTGCAAAACGTTTTATTGTCGTTTTGCATAGACAATTTCTCTCCTGATATTCTTCTTATTCTCATTCCACTTTTCATGCAAGAAAAGATTCCGTCTGCCATTGGTCGGTGGTGATGGGTGGCGCGTGAAATCACAATGGCAGAGAATGCAATTGGCGTCTCTACCGCTGAGAAGAGTGGAGGCAACTACATATGAAGCCATGGAATTTGGACGCCATTGTCACGCTCCTCTGTGTCGCCGAAATAGTCCACATAAAAAAATGGAATTAAGTAAATAGGATTTTAAGGGTAGTTGAGTCAATTACCCATATTAGGAACTTAAAAGTTGGGTGCTTAACGGATCGGACCGGTCCGGAACCGGCCGGTTCCAGATCCGTTAAGCACGGAATAGGTCCTATCGGTTAAGGAACCGGATCGATCCGGTTCCGATTTCAACCGGTTTCGAATTGATCCGATCCGTTATGTTTTATTTATTTAGTTATTTGAAATTTTTTTATTTTCAAACACGTTTTAAAATTTTTGAATTTTTTTTTGTTTTTTTCAAAATTTATTGGTTCCGGTTCCAGAACTGGAACCGGTGGTGCTTTACCGGTTTCAAGACACGAAACCGCTCTGGATCGATTTTTAACTATTCCAGAGCAGGTTAGAACCGGCTAGCGCGATTTCGATTCCGAACCGGGGTAACCGGTTAGGTGTCGGGCCAGGTCCGGATTGACCCGGCCCGATAAGCACCCCTACCTCATATCTTTGTAGAAAAAAAATTCAAGAAAATTTGAAAAATATTTTACAAAAAGTATATATATATATATATATATATATATATATATATATATATTCATTCAAAAATTTTATAAAACCTTTCAAAAATCTTAATATTGACAGAAGGAAGTCATCCACCAAATATTAACAATAACAAAAAAAAAACTTTCCATGCGAGAAACCGAGAAATCGCCGTGATAGATTAAAAAATATTGTAGTGTAAAGCCTACGAATTTGATGCAGTAATCGTTGTTCCATTGTCGTTCCTACGAACCATTAAACACCGATTGTTCCGGTGTCGTTCCTACAATGGCTTCAAATAAGTTTTATGTCGAGGCGAGATTTGTAATCTCCGTCCTTAAGACAATATTGCCCAACCATTGTGCTAACGGTTTGCTATGGCAATTTGTCTCCCAAGATACAACGACTATGACTTGTGATAGGAGCACTCCAAATCACAAATCCTCAAACTACGAAGGTTCAAAGCACTCAATTTGATGAACAACAAATGCTCTCAAATTTCACTAAAAATATGATGTTGATTTCGAAATTCCATGTTATAAAATAAGTGGGGATATGTTATATATATAGTGAACCAAAAATCAAGTCCAAAGGACACCAATTGGAGGCACTATATCGCCAAAATCGCATCCGAACTTGAACAGACATACCATTTCACAATTCTGAAACAGGGCTCGATCGATCGAGCTCCTGTAGCAAACTTTCGGACGAGCTCGATCGATCGAGCTCATGATTTTTTTTTCTTTTTGATTTAAATCATTTTCCAACAATCCCCCACATGAATTAAATTAATGCATGTATGCAATTGAGTGCTTTGACGAACTATTATGGCATCTGGAGAGATAGCTTGCGGCTTTGAATCTTCAGTAGTAATATTCAATCGGATTTACTTGACTTAATAGTGAACTTATAGTCTTGAACTATTTAGTTTTTGGTGTAAACCAAGACAGTTGAACCCACACTATAATAATTCTAACATTCGTATTGGTTTCTTACGGTTGTGTCCGTTTCGGCCATGGACCACGCTTGGTTTCATAAGTGCTTTTCATTCTTTGAACCGGCCACACTTTGCACTTACGTAGGTGATCTCCTAGAAGAGTATCCCGCTATACTCCAACATATTCTAATATGTCTTAGGAATCATTAAAGGCCTTTTGCCTATCCTCGTACCCCTTTTGCAGGCTACACTCCTTATCGTAGGAATGGGTCGGAGATTAATTCTCCAAGGTGTTTATACAATCTTGTAGTTTGGTTGTCCCTTTTGAACCTAGATCTTGGGATCTTCAGTCACATAGGTTGGGTATCCACCACAAGATTTTGATTATAGGGTTTTAATCACATTCCCTCGATAAACTATATACTTGAACTCTAGGCAAGCCTTTCGTGAACGGATCTGCAATATTTTCCTTTGACTTCACGTAGTCAATGGACATAATTGAGATCAATTGTTTAATAGTATTGTGTCTACGACGTATATGTCTAGACTTACCATTATACATGCTACTATGTGCCCTTCCTATAGCAGATTGGCTATCGCAATGTATTTTAATTGCAGACACGGGTTTTTCCCAATAAGGAATTTCTTCCAAGAAACCTCTAAGCCATTCGGCTTATTCTCCCGCTTTATCCAAAGCTATGAATTCAGATTCCATAGTGGATCTAGCAATACAAGTTTGCTTGGTAGATTTCCACGACACTGCAGCCCCTCCAATGGTAAATACATAACCACTTGTCGACTTGGAGTCTTGTGTGTCCGATATCTAATTTGCATCACTGTATCCTTCCAATACAGTAGGATATCTTGTATAATACAATCCATAGTTCAGGGTGTATCTTAAATATTTAAGTACCCTCGTCAATGCCTTCCAATGGCCATTGTCTGGATTGCACGTGAATCTACTTAGTTTGCCAACCGCATATGCAATATCAGGACGTGTACAGTTCATGAGATACATGAGACTGCCAATTATCCTTGAATATTCTAATTGCATGACAGGGTCTCCTTTGTTTTTAACCAAATGTAGATTCGGGTCATAGGGTGTTTTTACAGACGACGAATCATACGCGAGAAATTTCTAGAGTATTTTCTCAACATAATGAGACTGCGACAATACTCGTCCTTCGGATATCTTAGAGATTTTAATTCTAAGTATCACATCAGCTTCACCCATGTCTTTTATTTCAAAATGTTTTATTAACATTTCTTTGTCGCGTTGATGATTTCTAAGTTGCTTCCCACTATGAGCATATCATCAACGTATCACACTCGTTAATTTTGAAACCATCTGACAACATTATTTTGTCAAATTTTTCATGACATTGCTTTGGCGCTTGCTTAAGCCCATATAATGACTTACTCGAGTCTACACACATTTTTCTCTTGGCCGGGAACAACAAACCCCTCGGGTTGTTTCATATAAATTTCATCCTCAAGTTTCCCATTGAGGAATGCTGTTTTTACATCCATTTGATGTATCTCTAAATTGTTTAGAGCAGCGATAGCAATGATAACTCTAATGGACGTAATTCCCGTGACTGATGAATATGTATCAAAGTAATCAAGGTCTTCTTTTTGTCTATATCCCTTTGCCACGAGTCTTGCCCAGTACTTATCAATTGAACCATCGGACTTATATTTCCTTTTAAGAATCCATTTGCATTCTAATGGTTTACTTCCAGTTGGAAGGTCTACCAATTCCCATGTGTGGTTTTGTATTATGGATTCTATCTTGCCATTAATAGCCTCTTTCCACATAGGAGCATCAGGGCTAGATAAGGTGTCACTAACCGATCTTGGTTCATTGTCCAACATATATGTCTTGAAGTCAGGACCATAAGTCTTAGCCATTTTGGTTCTCTTGCTACGTCGTGGTTCTACTTCCTCAATAGAGTCACGGTTAGCGTCTTCATACAACCTTTTCTTAGGGGCTCATTTCCTTGTTAGCTTTGTAAGGAAATACTTCTTCAAAAAATACCATATTTCTTGATTCCATGATTGTACCTTCATGCAAATCACTTATTTCAGATTTATGCACAAAAAATCGATATGCGCTACTATTGTTAGCATAACCAATAAATACACAATCTATTGTTTTAGGCCCGATTTTCACTTGCTTTGGTTTTGGTACTTCTACCTTAGCCAAGCACCCCCACACTTTCAAGTATTTGTAGGAAGGCTTGTGACCTTTCCATAACTCATAAGGAGTTTTATCCTTACTTTTGTATGGTATTTTTTTAGAATGTAGTTGGCCGACAGGATTGCTTCCCCCCACAAGTTTTGTGGTAATCCAGAACTTATCAACATAGCATTCATCATCTCTTTTGGAGTATAATTTTTACGTTCGGCAATAACATTTGATTGTGGTGAATAGGGGGCAGTGGTATGGTGAATAAAGCCATACTCAGCTCAAAATTCTTCAAACTGTGCTCCATATTCTCCTCCTCTATCGCTTCGAACATTCTTTATCTTTTTGCTAAGTTGATTTCCAACTTTATTCTTGTATTGTCTAAATACTCCCAATGCCTCGTCTTTGCTTCTTAGCAAATAGACGTAACAATATCTCGTACAATCATCAATGAAAGTACTTAAGTACTTTTTTCCACCTCTAGTTTCCACAAACTTTAGATCACATAAATCCGTATGAATTAATTCAAGAGGTGTCATAGTTCTTTCAATTGAATGAATGGCGGTTTCGTTAACTTGGCCTCGACAGAAGTCTCACACTTATGTTTCAAGTTAACATTCATATGAGGCAATAAGTTTAACTTCACGAATTTGTTAAGTGAACCATAATTTACGTGACCTAAACGATCATGCCATAAATTACAAGACTCGATCAAATAAGTAGAATCATTCACTTTATTGCTTTCAAATTGACGTTTAACCGCCATTACATTCATTTTGAATAGGCTTTCCTCCATATAGCCTTTTCCTACAAAAACTCCATTTTTGGAGAGTATAATTTTTTCAGATTCTAAAACTAGTTTAAAACCCGCCTTGACTAGAGCCGATCCGGATATCAGGTTCTTTCGGATGTCGGGAACATGTAGGACATCAATCAAAGGCAATTCCTTTCCCGAATCATCTTTAGAACCACCTTCCCTAGTCCAATTACTGGAGATGTAGTGGAGTTTCCCATATAGAGTTGGCGCCCACTTATTGGAATGAATGTGGAGAACATGGCCTTGTCCGAACACACATGTCGGGTTGCACCGGAATCGACGGACCATTCCATAGGATTGTCCACCAAGTTCACTTCAAAGATCACAGCGGTTACATTAGATCATTCAACTCTTCCGAGATCCGATCATGTTCGGTCATGTTGACTTGATCTTTTGCTTTTCCACGTGTGTCTTTGTTACGACAATCCTTTGCCATCTGATTGGGCTTTCCACACTTATAGCATTTTCCTTTGAACTTTTTCACCTTGCCACTGTTGGAGGCCGCACCGTCAAACTTACGCTTTGATCATGTTCTTTGTTCAACTAGGTTAGCCCGTGGTTCCATTTGAAACCTACCCGTCTTCCTCTCGGAAACTTTATTGTCCTCCTCGATTCGTAAACGAACCACAAGGTCTTCAAGACTCATCAGATAGTTCTTGAAGTCCTTTCACATAGGAGGCAAGACTTGGAATGAATCACTTAGACTAATTCCCTCCGCATGAATGTCATGCAAGATCACTTGTAGATCTTGCACTTGCGCCATCACATGCTTGGTATCAACCATCTTGAAGTCCAGGAACTGTCCTACTATGAATTTCTTCATGCCGGCATCCTTGGATTTGTACTTCTTTTCCAGCGATGCCCAAAGTTCCTTTGCTGTTTTCACAAGACAATAAACATTATATAATTTATTGTCTAACCCGTTTAGGATGTAGTTCTTGCAGAGGAAGTCGCTTTGATTCCATGCATCAAGAGCCGCCCTCTTTTGGGTGTCAGTCTCTCATTCTTCAACCGTAGGAGGGTCCTCGGTTAAGAACCTTGCCAAACTCAGTGTGATCAAGTAAAATAGCATCTTTTGTTGCCACCGGTTGAAGTCGTTCCCATTGAACTTTTCAGGCCTTTCACCATGATGAACAGGAGTCATTGTTGCACTCGATGAAGCCATTGAATTGCTTGAATGTTGTCTTAAGATTGTTGTATGAATTTTTCTCTCAAAGTGTATCTCAGGAATCAAAATAACAATGGCTTCAAAATAAGTTTAACGTCGATGCGAGATTTGTAATCTCCGTCCTTAAGACAATATTGCCCCACCATGGTGCTAACAGTTTGCTACAAATTGTCTCCCAAGATACAACGACTATGACTTGTGATTTGAGCACTCCAAATCACAAGTCCTCAAACCACAAAGGTTCAAAGCACTCAATTTGATGAATAACAAATGCTCTCAAATTTCACTAAAAATATGATGTTGATTTCGAAATTCCATGTTATAAAACAAGTGGGGATATGTTATATATATAATGAACCAAAAATCAAATCCAAAGGACACCAATTGGAGGCAATATATCGCCAAAAATCGCATCTGAACTTGAATAGACATACCATTTCACAATTCTGAAACAGGGCTCGATCGATCGAGCCAGGAGCTCGATCAATCAAGCTCTTGTAGCAAACTTTCGGACGAGCTCTATCGATCGAGCTCCTGAATTATTTTTTTCCTTTTTGATTTAAATCATTTTCCAAAAATAACGACAAGGTAATATGAATTGTATATGTGGATCTATAATTCTTTTGGTCATTTGATATCTTCGTATATTCAACTGTTTTTTTTATTATGCTTACAGATGGCTTAGAATATTGTCTTTATATGCATGCACCTTAACACGTCTTTTGAAATCATTGAATACTATTTTCATCGATGGTCTTTGAGAAACTTGAGAAATTCTTCTCTTATTTTCAGAAAAACTTCTCTTGTAATACCATGTCATCTAATAACGATTCCACATCTTCCACTTCGGGTGCCGTGTTTTGAGAGATCGATCATTATGAATCTTCTGAAAACACACATTCTCTTTCGGGTGCTTCCTCCCGAGATGAGGTTGGGACTTCTCCCCTAGCCGAGGATCCGACCTTATCAACATTTCAAGTCGGGGATCCTGAAGATCTTCTTAGGTCAGGCGATGCCCCATGGTATATCCTTTATCGCTCGGGTCTCAAAGATTCAACTGAGGCACCAATCCGAACCCTGAGCCATGCTTCTGATGATTATGATATCATCATACCTTCTCTTGAGGAACGACCTCACGGGCCCGCGTCTGGTTATTATACTTTTTATCTTGATCAGATCGAAGGGGGATCCGCTTTCTTATCCCTGACTTCTTTTTGCAACTCAGTAGGTATTACCATTTAAACCTTAGTCAATTTGCCCCAAATGCCTTCCGCCTTCTTTGTACTTTTGTAATCATATTCCGCACTTTAGGATTAAGGCTAGATTGTTTTTCTCTTAGTCATTCATGATTCCCAAAAGATCCAAAGAAGGACATGTTTACTTCTCAGCTCATCCTGGATGTAAAATCATGGACGGATATCCTTCAAGTAATAAATACAAGAAAAATTACTGCTTTTTCATCAACCTCATCACCCATGGGCAATGTTCTCCCGTTGGCGAGATCATCTTCCTGCCTTACCTTCTCCACCTGATGGTTTTCGAAGGAGCCCTTTATCTGAAGATCTCTTGTGCCATTGTGGTCTAAGCTCGGCATGCATAACCTTGAGGGGAAACTTTGGTAGTTGAAATAAAAGATATTTCTCCTCTCTCATTATTATCCTTATTATTTTTATTCTCTTTGACTCATGTGCATGTGTTTTTTCAGTTGATATAATCATAAATGCCTACATTTTGAAAGCGGCCGCCAAGAGGAAAGGTAAGGCGAGTTCAGCTGCTATAGTCGAGCCGGTTACTCCTATTATCACCATAGCTATACAAGGGGAGCGTGAAGCTACTGAAACTTTCTTGAGGCGTAAAAAGAGGTATGCCCCTCCTACCACTAAACAGATTACTGACCTAACAGCAAGGGAGGAAGATCAAGCTCATGAGGTGGAACTAGAGATGTCAAACGGAGCGGACGGCACGAGGCACGGCATGACACGACACGGAGCGGCACGACACAACCCATTTTGCTGCAGTGTCGTGCCGTGCCAGGCACGACCCGAAACATAGGCCGTGTCGGGCCAAGGGGTGCCAGCCCATGGGCTGGCACGGGCACGGCACGACACTGTACATGCTTTTTTTATTTATCAACGATCGATCGCCAATAATGTGGCGACGATCGCCTAATGGCAGCAGTGTTTGGCGATCGACCGCCACATAATTGGCGATCGATCGCCCGTGGCCAACGGTCAAAAAACGTGTCGTTCAACGGCATTTTTTTTTAAAACTTTGTTGTTGTTGTTGTTGTTGTTGTTATATATAGGTGTGTGTTGAGGAAACATTTATCCTCTCAATCTCTATGCTCTATATACTTGAAATGTTATACTCTCAATTTGTTCACAAGAAGAAAGAAGTTCGTCTGACGTTTGCCAATACAAGCACAAGCAACAAAGCCAATACTACTCCTAGCAAATATTTGGTAACTTTTATATTTGTTGCATTAGATAATTGCAGTCTATATACATAATGGCCGATTCATCTTATAATGTGAATTATGATGATGAAATTGATCAATTTCAAGAAAATGAAGAAAGCACACCAAACATTCAATCATCAACTAGAAGAACTTCAAAAAAAAAGAACTAGTAATGTATGACAACTATTCGATGAAGAAAATGTTGAGGGAAGGGATCAATGGCAGTTTGTAAAAAATGTAAAAAAAGATTATGCATATGCTTCTTCTGGTGGTACATGTCATTTACTAAGACACATGGCTAAACATGAAAGAGAACCAACTGATGATAACCAAACTACTCTATCACAATTTGGTACTGGTAGTAGTAGTTCAAGTTTATGTATTTTCACTTATAATGTTGAAAGAGATATGAGAGAATTAGCTAAATACATAGTATGAGCGGAGAAACATTTTTCAATGGGGGCGGATGCGAAATTCACTAATTATATTCATTTAGGTTTGCAACCTCAACATAAACAATTTTCAAGTAATACTATTAAATCGGATGCATTCACAATTTTTAATGAATATAAAGCAAATTTAGGTAATCTTTCTTCGAAAGTAGCACTAACAAGTGATATTTGGACAACTTATCTTGGCAATGCAGCATAACTCTGTGTTACAGGACATTGGATTGCCGATAACTGGGTGTTACATAAAAAAAATTTAGGTTTCACAAAAATTGATTAGCATCATATGGGTGGAGTTATTTCTAATGTCATTATGCAAGTTACTAATGAATATAATATTAGTAATAAAATCTTCTCTATTTCATTTGATAATGCAACTAATAATATCCGCTGCAATTACTATATTAAAAATTTATTTGAAACCAATTTTAAATGGTGATCTTTTTCATATTCGTTGTGCATGTCATATTTTAAATTTGTGTGTGCAAGATGGATTGAAACCAGTTGAGCTTCATTTAGAAAAAAATAAAGACTACTCTTAAATTTCTTAATGGTTCAGTTGCTAGAAAATAAGACTTCAAAAGTTTGTGCATTTCTCATGATATAGATTATAAAGATTTTCCTTATGATGTCCTAATAGGTGGAATTCCACATATTTAATATTGCAAGTATGTTTACCTTATAGAAATTTGATCACTTTATTTTTTAATAAAAGGATGGCCGAACATTTTCATATCGAAGAAACTGATTGGGAAATTGCTTCTAATAATTGTAATTTTTTAGAACCTTTTTATGATGCTACAAATTTATTTTCGGGCTGTTATTATCCAACTTCTTCAATATTTTTGAATAAAATTTATGAAATTAGTGAATGTTTTGCATTACATAGATCTGATCCATTTTTTACAGGTATTGTTGAACCAATGGAGTATAAATTTAAAAAAATATTGGAAAACTATTCCTATGTTGAATTGCTTGGCAACAATTCTGGATCCTAAATTAAAATTATATAGTGTAGAAATTATAATAGAATCTTATTACACCAATATGGCTTATGAAAATGTTAATATTAATCCAGAAAAAGAGCGCATTAATAAATGTTTGTTTGCTTTGTTTTCTTTATATGATTCGTTACATAATTCTAGATCAATTCCAGTAAAAGAAAGTGGTAGTAGTGATGCTAGTAGTAGTAAGGGTTCTGTGTGGACAATGTTAAGAAGCAGACAAAACACTACTTCCACTTCGTCTAGTTCTAGTTCTAATATATCTCCATTTACTGAGCTTCAGTTATATCTCAACCAAGTCATAAATTTCAGTGAACAAGAATTAGAAACTTTGATGTTTTGGCATGGTGGAAAGACAATGCTAGACTTTGACCAGTACTTTCCACAATGGCACGTGATCTACTAACTCCTCCGATATCCACAGTTCCATCGAAGTCTAGTGTTAATGCAGGTGGAAGAGTCATTAATAAAAAAAGAAGTAGAATGAAACCAAACACTGTGGAGATGTGTATTCTTTTAAAGGATTGGTTGGATGTTGATAGTCGCTTATAAGGTTTGGGAGGACATGATGTTTCTTCGGATGAAATGGAAGAAAACTAGAATATTTTTTTAAACTCTTTTGTAATTTATGATTTTGTTCTGTTCAATGTAATCTGTAGTTTTTCAATTCGTACTCAATAAATTTTTATTTTGCAAGTATATTATGCCAATCTATATTTTTATATTATTATTATATTTATATAATTAAAATTAAACAAAAAAAAAATTTTAAAAAAAAATTCAAAAATGTGATTTGGGACGTGCCAGAATGGCACTGCTCGAGGCACAACCCATAGGCCACGGGCCTATGGGCCATGCCGGGCCTCCAGAAAACAAAGCGGGCCGTGCTTGGAACACTGCCGAGTGGCACGACTTTGCGGGCCTTGCCGGGCCGGCACGGCCCGTTTGACATATGTAGGTGGAACCATTGAGGCAAGTTAGGCCCCGTGTTGAGGCTTCGAGGACAGCAATAGAAAGGTCGAGGGACTGCGCTTTTGAATCTTATCATGACAGAGTTTGTCTGATGGGTGAAGGTCCGGACACTGTCTCCATATCTTTGCTTCGAGACATAGCGGCCAAGCAGGATGCTGCTTTTATGACAGATTTATCATGGTCCGACCTTGCCAAAAGGACCTGTAGTAGCTTACAGAGGTTTGCCTTATACCTTTTACTCTCCCTTATTTCCCATAACCGGTTCTGACACTTTCAACTTTTATTTTTTTTTAGTCGATGCTTTGCTGGTGAATTCTCTTCCCGAGCTAATAGTTTTCGCCGACAATCTTTGAAAGCCTCCAAGGCCTTCGAGGCCAATAATACCGACCTCCGAATCTCGTTAGACTCTGATGAATTTTCACGAGAAAGAGGTATTCGAGCTGAAGGAACAATTAGTGTGATGCCTGAAAAAGCCATGTCAGTTATAATCGATAATTACTACGTAAGCATGGGGTCCTATTGACTATTCGATGGATAATGTGCCCAGAATAATTATTTATGGTTATATGATTTACTATTTTGGCCATAACTTTTTAATATGATGTCGAAATTAGGCGATTCAATAGGCCACATGAAGATAAAAGAAAGAGCTACAACTTTCATGTTGACACGAGTAGTTGAAAATGTAGTTAGATAGAGCAAAAGACAGCTGGAATAAACGTAATTATCTACATCGTAATACGTGTCAATATAATATAATATAATATATAATATAATATACTATATAATATAATAGAATTAAACAAGAATTATCATTTTAGACTTCATAATGAGAACCGAACAGCGAGCGAGAGAGTAGGGTTGAGGGTTTTCATTTCAAAAGAAAATTATTACGGTCGATCTGATCGGGTTTTGGTGAAATAAATTATATATTCGGAATCAGCGAGGTAAGGGCTACTATATGGCACTAATATTTCGTATTTTGGTGTTAATGTTTATTTAGCCAATTTATAGAATGATAGTTAAAAATGGTGTATTACTGACTGTTGTTGAATTCTAAATACATCGGTGCGTTTAGTTGTAGTCGAAATGGCTAAATGATAGAGTTTGAATTAGTGACTAATTGGCAGATTTTGATATTTGGGGGAATTAATTCTAAATAGATTATTGTTGTGTAGTATATATATTAGAACTTATAAATTCAGACGAAAAGCGTAATTGATGTCGTTTCATAATTGAGATGATTTAATTACGAATCAGGTTCGTTAAAATGTGATTAGAGGCTATATCTATACATTGATGTTATTGTAATGAGCTGATCTTGAAATGTTAAAATTGCTATAGATACTTCTCGAAGCACGGGACATCAGGAACAGTCTAATCCTAATTAGTAATTATCAGGTACGTATTGACGTACGAGCATGTATTGATATTTATATTGATGTTGTTATGATATAGCGATGATGGTAAATGCATGATGATGTTGAGGGTTGTTGAAATGAACGACGTGTTGTTATTAAATGTTGTTGATTGTGTCGCAGTAGTAGGGGAGCGACGATGGGATATAGTAGGCTTGGTGTTGCCACTATATCGATTATTTACGATGGGTCGCAATGATGATGCGACGATGGGGTATAGTAGGCTTGGTGTTGCCACTATATCGATTATTTACGATGGGTCGCAATGATGATGCGACGATGGGGTATAGTTGGCTCGGTGTTGCCACTATATCGATTTGTACATATGTTGTGTTATGGTTGAGATGATGATTGGTGGATTATGATTTGATGTTGGAGAATGGTATTACAGAAACAGTCAAGAAATCTTCGTATTATTCCTATTGATTTCAGGGAGTATTTCTGTTAGATTTCCAGCATGTTATACTGTTGATATACTATTGTATGTTTATGCTGTTATTATTGCTGGTGTTTATGCTCACCCATTTGTGGGGGCTGTTTCTGTTGAAACAGGTATCAGGCTTAGACGTTAGAGTTTGAGACATGATTAGGAGTTGTTGAGTCTGAGATGTCTAAGTCATTGTCACTTACAATGAAGTTGTCATAGAATAATACATATGTTTCAACTAGTTGTGGCTCGCATGTGAGCTTGTTGAAATCTGTATATGACTTGTATGTATTACTCTATGATTTTGTTATCTTGTGTTGATGCATGTGATTTATGTCATATTTAAATTGGGTAGACGTCATATATTTTGGTGATCTTATATATGTCATGTTGTGTGTTGTTGGGAGGTCCAATTACGGGGAGATTATGCCAAAAACTTTTATACAAATGACGTCATGTGTTGTCTGTTTACGTGGTGACGTTTGGGGCGCCACATTTGTTGGTATCAGAGCAGTGGTTAGTTGTCTGGGATGGTTCGGAGTTTGGGGTTGTGTTATGGGTGTGGGATGACAATATTTATTTGAGTATGTCTATGCATTGGTGTGTCTCGGAGTTATATTGATGTGATGGATTGAACACTAGCTATGTGTGTGTTGATGCAAAGAATGTGATTTATTTAATCCTGGATGATACTTGTTAAATGATATGTTTAACAATTGAATTTCCAGTATGGCAGCTAGGGAACCAGGACAACAGGGAACAGAAATTAGGGACACAATCAATATTAGTAGTACAGCTGGGCAGGTAAATCCTTTACCGCCACCACCTCTTATGGCTCAAGCATCAACAGAACATCTATTATTGCCGGGTGAGTTGAGTTTAGCACAGTTTAGCAGTTATCATCCGCCTATGTTTGAGGGAACTGAATCTAGGGAGCAAGCAGAAGAATGGTTAGAAAGAATAGAACAGATTCTTATTACAGCTCCGTGTGCTAAATCAGCTTGGCTTCGTTTGGCGGAATTCCAACTTTCTAGAAAAGTGTATCTGTGGTGGAAGATGACTGAGACTGCATTGATAGCTCAGGGATCTACAGTAGATTGGGATGCATTCCGGACACGTTTTCTAGACAGGTATTTCTCTATGGCTGCTAGACAGAGAAAAGAGAAAGAATTTGAAACTTTGAAGCAGAGAAACTTGTCTGTATCAGAGTATGCATTTCAGTATTCTTCCTTGCTGAAATATGTGCCGCATATAGCTACTAGTCCTCATGCCAAGATGCGACACTTTATTCAGGGGTTGAGGATAGAAATATATGATCGAGTGTTGTCAAATAAACCTGTATCATTCGAGGATGCATTGGAGCGAGCAGAATTAGCAAAAATTGTAGTACATGCTTATGGTACTCCGACACAATCACAGCGGCCGAGTAGGGAATATTTGCGACCTCGGGGGGAGATATTTAAATTCCAAAAAGGTTCTTCATCATCGTCTTCGTCATCTGGACAACGACGTTTTGATTCACGTCGTACTGGAGGTCGTAGTGGTGATTTCCCTTCTGGTCAAGGACGAGGTAGTGGGTCCCAAGAGCTGAGATGTTATCGATGTGGAGGACCTCATTTGGTCCGAGATTGTACTCAGACTGATATTACTTGTTATGAGTGTGGAGGCATTGGCCATATGGCGAGACAGTGTCCGAGCCGTGGTAGTCGACAGGATTCAAGATCTGGCAGAGGTAGTTCATCCAGAGGTAGTTCGTCGGAGAGGACGGTTCAGCCGCAGCGGTTTGTACCTCGACCACCGGGAGGACAGACACGAGGACGGGGTTCTGGACCACCTCAGGGGCAGGTATATGCATTGACGAGGGAACAAGCATAGGAAGCACGAGATGATATGATCGTGGGTAAGTGTTATTTGTGTTCTTATCCTGCTTTTATTCTTATTGATACGGGTGCTTCCCCTTCTTTTATTTCGTTGAGATATGTCATGCTGTATCATATGAGCTCGTCTCCCTTGTCTACACCTCTATCTGTCTCAACACCCACTGGGGCTTCATCTGTGCAATTCAAAGCTGACATCTCCGGGTTTTGCTCTGGGGGTTTACCTCCTGCAATTACGCTAACCTAAAGCTTTGATCTCTTGCTTTCCTCTTTCACTTCACTCATATAACAACTGCGTGCAGGTCAGCCAAATATGACGTTGTATGAAGAAGGGGCATTAACGATTGTGAATTCAGTCATTTTAGTAACTTGCCTAGAACCACTTCCCATTGACAAATGGAGACTGATTTGGCCCATAGGTTTGATAGCATGTCCTCTGAAACCATAGAGTGGTGTCATGATAGTTCAAAGCGGAACC
Organism: Haberlea rhodopensis; assembly: GCA_907163345.1. Taxonomy (NCBI): domain Eukaryota; kingdom Viridiplantae; phylum Streptophyta; class Magnoliopsida; order Lamiales; family Gesneriaceae; genus Haberlea; species Haberlea rhodopensis. The sequence continues at coordinate 102,806 of CAJQUN010000828.1, read as the reverse complement.
CCTCTATTTGCATTTGGTCCAGAGTTTCTTTGAACAATTCATTGACTGACCTCCCCGTGTCAACGAAGATCCGAGCTATGTCATAATTTGCAATGGTGACAGTGACCACCAAGGCATCAGTGTGAGGTGCGACAACCCCCTTTAAATCACTGGGTCCAAAGCATATCACGAGGTCGGTTTTATGATCGACCTCAGCTATGATTTCCGAACACTTTAACCTCTACCCGTGAGATTTACGAGCTCGTCCAGAATCTTTATCAGTAGCTTCTCCTGAAATCATATGTATGATTCCTCGGGTCGGATTATTGTTTACATGTTCTCCTCTTCTTCTATCATCTCTCTCCGGTGAGACTTCCCAACCTCGGTGATAAGGTCGATTATCTCGCCGCCCGTCTTCTCTGTTATTACCCCAACATCGATCTCTTCCTGCTCTGTTGGGGATATAAGGCTCTGGTTTTGTTTTCATCACTGCTTTAATTTGAGGATCCCCTTGAATGATCCTCTCGACCTCATCCTCCAACTTGTGGTTAGTAAAATGTTTGTACTCCCTGCGAAACCTGCAATATTTATCAGAGGGGGGTAGGAGAGGTCCCTTCTCCACCTTCTTCGGCCTCTCTAGTCTCCACTTCTCATCGTAAATCTACATGGCCTTCTCTAAGCTCATAGTCAAGGGAGTACGAGTTAAAAGTTGCCCTCTGACTCTGCCACGATCCTCACCTTTTTCCAAGGGCCTCTTCCTTCCTGCTTCAATATTTTATTTCCTTGCTTCTGGCTTCATTTCCATCCTCCTCTGTTTCTGTGCATCCTCCAGATTCACATAATTTTCAGCTCGGCCGAGGAGATCATCATAACTCCGAGGAAGTTTTTTCACTAATTGTTTGAAATCCCCCAACTCTCAACCCCTGAGTAAAGGCATTGATGAGGCATCGACAGTGGCAGTAGGTACCTCCAACGCGATACTGTTAAAGCGTTGAACAAACTCTCTCAGAGCTTCCTGCTCATGTTGTTTGGTAGTGAACGAATTCAGAGAGGTCTTTTGATACCTCTTGCTACTGGCAAACTGGTTCAGAAAAACAGAACTGAAGTCATCGAAGTTGCGGACAACATTTGGCTTGAGAAGGTTAAACCACTGTTGAGCTGACCTCACAAGTGTTGTCGGAAAGACTCGACACTTGACTCCATCCAAATATCGGTGCAATAATGTTGCATTCTCAAACCTCCCAAGGTGCTCATTTGGATCGGTGCTCCCGTCATACTCTCCGACCATGGGCTGTCGGACGTTCAGGGAAGATCCTTTCTCAAGATTGAGGGGGAAAAGTTGCTTGTTCGTCGGGATGTCAGAACTCCATCTCCCCTCTGTTGGCCCAACCTTCGTATCTCCTCCCACACCATCTCCATTTGATTCTGTACTGTAGGGTCGACTATTGGTTGATCAGCAGTCGGTTGCTCTGGCTCAATCTGTTGTGGTCTTAAACCCACGGGAGGAAGATGGTGAGGTGGATTGTTTTGAGGAGGGGGTATGTGGTTACGCCTTACTGCCATATCCACAGTCTGAACAATATACTGCACCAGTTGCTCCAATGCCAGATCTCCTACACTCCTGCTGCAGGAGGCACTTGATCTCCTTGTACTGGTGAAATGTTTTCATGGTTTTCTCGTGATTCGGAAGAATTTCTCTCATCGGGTGCTCTTCTTCTTCCGCGTCCTCTTCTTCCTGCTGCCATATCAACGCCTTGGCTTGAACGTTCCCACATACGGTGCTAATTGATACTCCCAAAAAGAGTGATGATCTATAAGTATCAATAAGAGGCTAGACTGCCTATCTTTATGTTCTTCCATGGACCAAATAACAAGGGACAAATCCTGAAATGAACTGCTAAGATCTGAAATAAAATGTTAGAAGGGTGGCGAAAGATTTTTTCGGCGGGTCCCCTCCGACGCTCAAGTAGGCGATAGAAGATCAGGAAGAAATCTCCAAAGTAATGTCTACTGTGTGTACATGTATATAAGAGAAAATGCATACCTCAAAATCCTGAATGAACCTGATATTTATAGGTGTTACATCGTGGATATCCTGCTTGGACCAGTGAGACCATGATCCCCACGATTCGCGAAACCTCGGAACACGTCGGCCGACCACTCAAGCCATGAATCACCCCACTCCCTGAAATCTCGGGACGTGTCAGATCAACGGGAACTTGGTCAACATACATTTAGGTATGAGAAGTCTGAGATTGTCAAGGCTGGTGAATACCACTGTTGATTGATAAGATGGGAGCTCGGAGAGCCGAGTCCTCTAACCTTGAAGGCAAGATTTCCCTGCACCAGGTCGGTAGGTCGGTGAAATTGGCTCGATGGTTGGTTGAGGGAGCTCCAGTTAAAAAAAATGAGGTTACACGGAATTCCGGAGATCTGAAAATTGGTCACATACTTGAAGACCAGTCGAACGCTCTGACCTGCTGAGGTCAGGAGATCGGCCATATACTTATCGCTGAGGTGATTTTTTTGTCCCACTGAGGTCGGGAGGTCGACCATATATAATAAGGTACGCTAATATCTTTCTCCCACAGGGTATCGATATATATTTGGAACCATCAAATAATTTTCTAAATCATCTTCCCAAAAATAAATTGTAAGAAGAAATGTTTACTACTTTACCAAAAGTCATAGTTGTTGGTATGATATAACTTAAATATTTTAAACCGCACAAAAGCACAAACACTATATTTCGATCTTCTCTCAACAAGGATAATTGTTGTGACCTAAACATGAATTCAGTTGGTAATATAGAGGTTATAACTATTTTTCAGTGATCGTAAGATATTCACAATTACAAAATAAATGTTTAAATTTATCAAATATCTACTATCAGCATCGATCTCGATCTCGCAATCCACTAATTAAATTAATGTCAAAATTAATTTTCTTAACATATCATATGATGCGCAATTAAAATATTAACATAATATATTATCTAAAATAAAATATTATGATTCTTAAATACGTTGTAAATTATTCCACATTGAGAGCAAAATTATTTATTATTCTAAAATGGCGGAATGGAATATGATTGCACCTTAAATAATGTGTTATGATATTGTTAGCGTATTTTATGTTGCTGCAAGAACAATTTTCGTGTTTACATAAAATATAAGTTTCCCTTAAATAATGTAAATGATGTCAACTTATAAATATTTTACTATACTTATTATAGTAATTAAACATTGTTGTAATTAAGCATTAGAGTTGACTTTGTTATCTAAATGCCGAATTAAATCAATTACTGATATATTATTTTACTACATTATGAGGTTAGGTCTAAACTGTATTGTCGTTGGCATGATACAATTATCTAAGTCAACAACGAAATAATATTTAATGGTAATAATTGAGTTATATTGCCATTAACAATAATAAAGAAAAATATGTTTTCCCTTGACTTTTTATCATGCCAGCTTGATAACAATAATAAAGAAAAATATGTTTTTCCCTTGACTTTTTACCATGCCAGCTTGATGGATAAGTTAGGCTGGAAAGGACAAAATGCTAAATTGATGTGGATTTCTATTTCTGCTTCTTTTTAAAAAAAAAAAAAAATCATTTACAATATGCTATTTGAATTAACGAGGATTTTATGACAAAAAATGAATTTTTTGTCATAAAACTAATGTATTTGTATGATTTGACTTAATTCTTTCTATGATTTATGTAGAATACTCTAGTTTATTTGTATTAAAAATTTAGTTATCGTTGTCGCATAATATACTCTTTATATAAAGTAAGCATAATACATCTAGTATAACAAAGCACATATATGCACATTAGGTATGCCAGAAATCGAAATCTATAGACCCTTTGTTGTGGATTCGATTAAAGACCTGAAGTTTTGCGTATTAACATTAAAATTGCAAGTAATTATCTTTATTAACATTAGAATATGTTAATTACACAATAAGTTAAAGTTTTAGAGTAACCGTTGATGAGTCTAAATAATTTGTTTTAAATTGATATCATAAATCTTCAATTAATTTCATTATATGAACTCATTTATGGATTTACAAAATACACATATGTCTACTATTGCTAAAATCCAATATTTTTTATATCTTTTTGTCCCTTTTATTTTATATTTTTATCTTTATTCATAAAATGTATAGACATTTTGTAACACAAAAAATCTAAATATTTAATTTGCTGCACAAAAATAGGGTGTGCCGGTATATTGGCGTTATATATTGAGAAAGAACGTCAAAATAGTTCTGGGATGGCCAGCCACCTAACTGAATCCAGTCGAGCTGATACAAGTCATGTTAGTGAAGTTATTAACACTGAGAGATTAATCAATTGTTTTCTTTTTCATATATTAGTTATCTTACTTTTTCTCTTATAATTATTAGAAAGTCAGTATTGAAATATTTTTAAAAATACATTATATAATTATTTATATATACTGCGTGTGCCCATTATTAGTATTTATGTACTCTGGAGAGATCATTATATTAATTATTTTTACACCTATTGGCATTGATCTTTTCCCCAAAGTTAATCCTACTTGATTTGACCAAATTTTTTTATTATCTTTGTTATTTTTTTAGAATATTTCTATCTGATAATAATATGAAATAATGCATATGTTTTATATGTTTGATATTAGTTATTGAGGAATGAGTGGAGCTAATTAAATTAAATATTTGAACCAGCTTAATTAAATATACATTTTCATTGGTTCCCTGATAGGATTAGTGAGGTGTTTAGATTTGGTGAATAAACACCACCACAAATTTCACTTCTAAAATAATTCGAGCTTGATTTCATCTAGGTTAGCAAATAAACTTTATTCTCAATCAGCTGCAATTTGCAGTGAACTCTAAAGAATTTTATTAAAGTGCGGAAAAAATTTACTAGGCTCAAAGAATATTCTTGCTGATGAGAATAATAAAATGACAGTTTCTGAAAGTTCGAAGAAAAAAATCATTTTACGTATCTTGTTCTCCCTCTTTAGAAAGGTATTCTACTAGAAGATTTTGAACAGTACAACAACACGCGTGTGTTATTGGATTCTGTGAACTCAATTAATCTTGATTTTAATGTTAACAAAATTTGTTATTGTATTGCTAATATTTTAATCAAATTTTGAAATAGTGCAGGGTGGGTCTGTGGCCAAACCTGCCCTAGACCCGCCACAATATACATATTAATTTTTTTATTTAATAATATAAATTTTACTTATTTGATTGAATCATAATGTGGCATTATTTGCTTTTATATCAAAACGCATATGTTCATATTAAATAAGTTTGATATTTTAAAGGACATAAAAACATTAAAGATTTGGTAATTCAAAGATAGTTTACAAAAGTTATTATAATATTTATTAGAATAAAATATAAAATTCATAATAAAACTCAATTTTTGTGCTTCAAATGATTTATAGCTAATAATTTTTTTAAAAAAAACTTGTTTGAGAGGTGGGGCGATTTGAACCCGTCGTGTTCATGGTTATCACGCATCGGGCCCAGGCCCGCGCAAACGTGACTCCACAATGGGCTCCTATAGCAACTGCTTCGCATCCATCCCCGCTCTACGAAAATGGTTAACCTAATTTGCTATAATAGTCCATTGTAAGCCTTAATAAACCACTTTAAATTTTCATCAACAACCAATGCGGGACAAGGGTATTACAATCACCCATCCTTTAGAATGCGACGTCCTCGTCGCGACCTAACTCATCGATCCACCGGTATCGAGAATCTAGAGGTGGATCCTACAGGTTCAAGAGGTGGCTTTCGTCATGTAACACTTTGCCCCGTAGGTTCAAGAGGTAGCACCCACGCACGTGGCACTTTGCCCCGCAGGTTCAAGAGGTGGCCCACGTCGTGTAGCACTTTGCCCTTTTAGGTTCAAGAGGTGGCTCCCATGCACGTCGCACTTTGCCCGCATAGCACTTATCTCTCGGTGTTGCCAGTCGATGACCGGTTCTGATATCATTCTGTCACGCCCCCGGCCTAGGCCCGCGGAAGCGCGACTGCATAATGGGCTCCTATAGCAACTACTTCGTATCCGTCATCGCTCTACGAAAATGGTTAACCAAAGTTGTTATAATAGTCCATTGTAAGCCTTTATAAACCACTTTACATTTTCATCCACAACCAATGAGGGACAAGGGTATTACAATCACCCATCATTTAGATGCGACGTCCTCGTCGTGACCTAACTCATAGATCCACCGGCACCGGGAATCTAGAGGTGGCTCCTACAGATTCAAGAGGTGGCTCCCGTCATGTAGTACTTTGCCCCGTAGGTTCAAGAGGTGGCTCCCACGCACGTGGCACTTTGCCCCGCAGGTTCAAGAGGTGGCTCCCGTCATATAGCACTTTGCCCCGTAGGTTCAAGAGGTAGGCTCCCACGCACGTGACATTTTGCCCCGCAGGTTCAAGAGGTGGCCACCGTCGTGTAGCACTTTGCCAATTTAGGTTCAAGAGGTGGCTCCCAAGCACGTAGCACTTTGCCCCGTATAGCACTTATCTCCCGGTGTTGCCAGTCGGTAACCGGCTCTAATACCATTCTGTCACGCCCTGGGCTCAGGCCCGCGCAAGCGCGACTGCACAATGGTCTCCTATAGAAACTACTCGTATTCTTCATCGCTCTACGAAAATGGTTAATCCAAGTTGCTAAAATAGTTTATTATAAGCCTTAATAAACCACTTTAAATTTTCATCCACAATCAATACGGGATAAGGGTATTACAATGGTGGCAGGCAGTTGCCATACTAGACTCATTATCGCAGGGCGGATCTGGCCCAGTTGCCGTACTAGACTCATTATGGCAGGGCGGATCTGTCCCAGTTGCCATACTAGACTCGTTATCGTAACGGGACAAAAAAGTTATAATTACGATGTTCAATTATAATATTTTAAGCACACATCATAGTTTGAAATTTGAATTAAGAAAAAGTAAGAGCTCAAATAATGCATTAAAAAATTCAGGCACGTCCACGTAGCAAACACGCAAATCAAACCCTATAAATGACGCACAACTATGCCACTCTTCCCACCACCAACTGTCAGTTGCTGCGGCAAGCTACTTCCGAAGAAGCATCAATGGAGGATCAAGAAGCCAATTCTAACGATCATCAGAACGCGGAAACACCAGAAACTAATACCCGTATGGCGGAAAGAAAAACCTCCTGGGCCAGGCTCCGCCGCGTCGACTCCTTCAATATGGAGGCCGGAAATGTCTCCTCCAAACTTGGAACTCATGGCGGCTCCTCCCGCCAGGTTCTTATTTCATCGTTATAAAGCTCATCACTAGCTAACTCCATGTTACTTCCGTTAATATATCACGATATTATGTATTTGGTGGAAAATAAAACGAATTTTGTATCGTATGACGTTACATCTTTTTCGATACGTAATAGCTTATCGATGGTCCGATATAAATCACAAGATAGATAGAAATCAGCTCACATTCCAAATGCTTCAAAAAAATTGAAAAAAGTTGAAAAAAATATATAAATGTTTCGGGGCCGCAAAATCGTCGTTCCAGGGCCGCAACGGTCATAAAATCACCGTTATAGTTACACATCCGTTTTAGCATATAATTTATCATGGAAGCTGCCGTTCCCATTCCAAAAAGACAATTCCGCTACTGTTTTTGCGAACCTGGTAATGTTGACGCAAGTTATATGATAAGAAAAACAACTCCCTTCAAGAAATTATATTTGAATTATTGGGGTCAAGTCTGCCATCATGAATGATCTGATAATCAATTTTAATGATTTTTACATATATATTGTGCAGTCGAATTGGAGCAGGACATTGAGTTTGGCTTTCCAGAGCGTGGGAGTGATATATGGAGACATCGGGACCTCGCCGTTGTATGTGTACTCGTCGACGTTCACCCATGGAATTAAGCATAAGGACGATATACTTGGGGTTCTTTCGCTCATCATATACACCATTGTGCTTGTTCCTATGATCAAATATATCTTCCTTGTTTTGAGGGCTAATGACAATGGTGATGGTATGTTTACTATATTATTTTAAATCATTATTTCTATTTTTTATATAATTATTTCAAATTTAGATTAAATAAAGACCTGAAGACTGACCCTTTATTTTTCGTTTCTTTGTTTAATTGGAACCAACAGTGCTGTTGGGTATACTTTATTCAACAATATTGTTGAGATTCAATTAACTTTATTAGGATATTTAACAATCACATTATCTTAAAATCATGAATATTTTTTAAAAAATCTCGAAATCTGATACATTACGGGTCTATAATGAAGCTTTTAGGAACAGTAAAACCAACCAATTCTAAAAGTTATATTTGTTTTTTCATAAAGAAATAGGATCCACTCTAGTTTTCATAAATAACAAATTTCTCCCTCTTGTTTGAACAATTACATCTATCTCATATTCAATATATTTTTCTGTCAAATCAAATGAGAAATAGTTGTAATTTTTCATATATATTTTACAAAATAGTGTGTGTTATCGTAATACAATTATTCCATAAGAGATTACAACTATTCTATAAGGGATGCTGATGTAACTGTTCAAATTAGATGAATAATTTGTAATACAAAGACATTTTTAATTATTCCTAAAAATAACTACAACTACAAATCTTCTACAAAGGAGACATTTTTAATTATTCCTAAAAATAAATACAACTGCTTTTGAAATTTGAATTAGTTAATTAAAATATGATTTATCTAATAATTTAATTTATTAAAATATTATAAAATAATATTTTATTTTTTGTTTGTATGCCCGCGACCTACAATAGGTTGGGTTTTTTTTAACGTGGCCCAATGTATTTGAGTCCGGCTGACTTATTTCGATGGTTTGGGTCTCAAGTGCCTCCATGTTGCCACCTTTACATCAGATTAAAATTAAAATTTGAATGTATCTATAAATTATATTAAAACTCGCTGCCGGTGCATGCTGCTGGCTGCAGGGGGTACCTTTGCTCTATATTCCTTGATTTGCCGATACGCTAATGTTGGCTTGATACCGAATAACCAACCTGAAGATACCCAACTCTCAAACTACAGACTGGAAACACCATCGGCACATCTTCGGAGGTCTCAGAAGATCAAGGAGAAGCTTGAGAAGAGCAAAACTGCTAAAATCGTGCTTTTCCTCGCCACGATTCTTGGGACTTCTATGGTTATTGGTGATGGTGTTCTTACACCCTGCATCTCTGGTAGATATCCTTGCACACAAGATAATGCCATTTTATGAGTATTGGATTTGTCTTTAAAAAAATTGTGCTATAGGTCAGGATAAATGGGTTTTTAGATTAATTAAGTTGGTGGTCACCATAATTTGTTTGTTGATTGAATTGCAGTCCTTTCTGCTGTCAGTGGAATCAAGGGCTTGAACGAAGGTAACTGCAATTTTCTTCTTGTTTACTTTCATCTTTGGCATCTATATACAAAATCGTTTATTTATATTAATGAACAATGATGTATGTATAATGTATTATTTACAGATGCTGCTGTGTATATTTCAATCGCTATATTAATTGTTATTTTCTGCGTACAACGATTTGGTACTGATAAAGTGGGCTGCACCTTTGCTCCTGCAATCTGCTTATGGTTTCTATTTATAAGTGGGATTGGTGCCTACAACTTATTCAAGCATGAACCCGGTGTGTTGCGAGCTTTCAATCCAATGTATATCGTTACTTACTTCCAAAGAAATGGTCGCAGCGCCTGGATATCTCTTGGTGGAGTTGTTCTCTGCATCACTGGTAATATTTACTTATGAATTCATTTTCTTGAGATTGTTTAAGTCACTAGCCAACCCAAGTTTTTTCATGCATAAACTTGAGCAGGGACCGAGGCCATGTTTGCTGACTTAGGTCATTTCAACTTACCGGCGGTACAAGTAAGTGTTGGCAAAGAATTTGCAATAATCACGTAACATACGATATGTTAGAATTCTTTAGCAACTTGAGTATTTCATGTTAATAGAAAGTGAGAATGGACTAGACATAATAGTTAGTGAGACCATGGCCAATTGTGCAAAGTCTGCCCTGTGTATTTGGGGCGTAACAGAAAGTGATGTCACACGCATAGATTTCAATGTTCCCGATTGGAACCACATCTTGAATGTCAATATAGATAGATCGATTTGTCAGGTAGCAACGAGAACATCGTATTACGAAGGAGTGACTATCCCTATTCCACATTGGATTGCAGAAGAGTTTCGAAAGAATTTACAAGATCATGAATAGACTTATCTAATAACTTGAGTTAATTATTTTTGTAAATCTATATTTAAATAGTTGTAACGAGTTAATTATGCAGAGTATAGCTTGCGGAGTTCTTAAATCTGAGGCATGAGAAGTCTCACACATAATATGTAGCTTGCTTGTAAATCTATTTGAAGTGAAATATGCTCCTTTCTTTCTCTAAACTGAGGAGATTTTCCTTTTTTGCGTCACTTCAGATTAGCTTCTCAGGAATTGTTTTTCCTGCTCTCCTCGTTGCATATATTGGACAAGCTGCATACCTTTCCAAGTTCCCCGAACATGTGAAGAGCACATTTTATGACTCCATACCAGGTAATATCTTTTTGGAATGATCGTATAGAAACACGATTCTAAATCTCATCTGCTATTTATCTCAAAATTTGAACTTTTATATCTATATATTATATAGGTCCACTTTATTGGCCAACGTTCGTTGTGGCTATCGCTGCAGCCATTATCGCTAGTCAAGCTATGATATCTGGAGCATTCGCTATAGTTTCCCAGTCCCTCAGCCTAAGTTGTTTTCCAAGAGTAAAAGTTGTCCACACTTCTGCTAAGTATGAAGGACAAGTCTACATTCCTGATATCAACTACATTCTCATGATTGCTTGTATCCTCGTAACATATGGTTTCAAATCGACAGAAAAGATTGGCAACGCCTATGGTAAAATCATCAAGCTAACTTTATTTTCTTCAGAAATCAAAGAATATATTCTGGAAATAGTTTAACATTAATACGATTACTATATGTCTATGATATGATTTTATTTTGATTTGTAAAGGAAAGATTTCCTAATATATTTTTTCCAAGTCATTTTCACGTATGTAAAGGGTTGATATTTGTTTCTAATTAAGAATGATTAGTGAGAGGTTTAACCCTCTTGAGTATTATGTTGTTGATGCAAATCTTCATGGCCAAACAACCTAACTCATGTGTTAGGTATTTTCTTTCACTATATTTCTACTATTTGGAAGTGCAACGTTTCTGAAATTGCCAATATTTGTTATAGCATAGTAAGTAACATAGTATGGTGTTCATTTTGTAGGTATAGCTGTCGTTTCCGTGATGTTGATAACAACATCTCTTGTAACGTTGATAATGCTCTTTATATGGAAAACGAGGATTTGGTGGATCTGCTTGTTCTTCATTGTTTTCATGTCTGTGGAGATCATATACTTGTCCTCCGTTCTTTACAAGTTTAGCCAAGGCGGGTATCTCCCGTTGGCTTTCTCTCTTGTGCTTATGATAATGATGGCTACATGGCATTACGCGCAGCAGCAACGTTACATGTTCGAGATGAGAAATAAGATTTCAACTGTGTATGTAAGGGACTTCGCTAAAAACACAGACATAAAGAGACTACCAGGCATTGGGCTTCTCTATTCTGAACTTGTTCAAGGAATCCCACCAATATTTTCACACTTCGTTACCAATATCCCTTCCATTCATTCTGTGGTAGTAATGATCTCAATAAAGGCCATTCCTATCAGCTACGTCGCACTTGAGGAGCGATTTTTGTTTAGACAAGTTGAGCCGAGAGACTACCATATATACCGTTGTGTCGTGAGGTATGGATACAAGGATGCAATCGTGGAACCACACGAATTCGAACGACAGCTAGTGCAGAACTTGAAGGAGTTCATAAGGCATGAACATTTCATAAACGAAGGAGTCGAAGAAAACGAATTGATGCACGAGCATGAACACGAGGTGAAAAGCATCCCTCATTCTGGTCCCTTGGGAGAAGGGAAGGCCAGAAAGTCTTCTTCTTCTGCAGTGGTACCTGCTGAACAGTCGCTACAGGAGCACCATAATGTCCCGACTCGCATTTCGTCAAGTTCAATTCAGTCGGTTAGCTCGGGTAATAGGAGGGTAAACATCCCACTTACCCTGATCCAGGGAGCTGAAGCACATATGCAATTTGTTGATAAAGCAAAGGATCAAGGTGTTTTTTATCTGATAGGAGAAGCAGAAGTGGTTGCAAAAAAGGACTCATCTTTGCTCAAGAAGATAGTAATAAATTATGTCTACACTTTCCTAAGGAAGAACTTTAGGAATGGAGGAAAAATGTTGGCCATTCCTCAGACAAGGCTTCTTAAAGTTGGAATGACTTACGAAATCTGAGTTCTCACTCAGAATCAATGATACATTATGTTTATTTGGGGTTGATAATATGTTTTATCTTATTTTATTTCTGGGTTTTATCTGTCATATTATATAGTGATGAAAAGCATTTTAAAAGTTTGGTAAAAGTAATTAACCAAGTTTTGTATCCATGGATGAATTGTGGTTCTGTAAATTGTTCAGCTGCATTAATTCTGTCTTTTGAATAAATTTGAGCTTCCTTTGTTTTATTTTTGTCCTAAATAATTATATATCGTATGTTTATTTGATGAAACTGTATTATCGCATTTTTATGGCTGAAAATTAAGGAACTGAGCACCAATTTACAATTTCGGCAAATAATATACTGGAAGTAATATAGGAATGGCGTATAATTTATGTGATTAAATACTAATGAATAATGTAATAAAGTTGATAAAAAAAATAATGTAATAAAGTATAATTCTAGTGAACTTGTGAAAAAAGATGAACAGAAATTCTCTCTAATAAGAATTTTATAAAAAATAAAATATATTATTTCATATTATCCAATCCAAACACAGAGAAATTTAGCACTAGTTTTCAATATGAACGTTAAAGTATTTTGAAGTTAAGTACGTAATTTTGTGTTGGTTTTGAGGGTATAAACGTTCAACTTAAACAACTTAACCAAAAATGCATCAATTAACATATTTTAATGTTGTATAAAAACAACAAACCCGATACACAAAACTCTCGCTATATGGAGTTTGGAAAGAGATCGGACTACTTTGAACCTAATAAATACATCATTTAGAGGATGATATTTTAATAATATATGTATTAATTAAAAATTAAACAAACTTATTTATCAAAATAAATTTTAGTCAATTTCAGACGCGTAGGTGCACGTGTGGACTATGGTCAAAATTGCATATACATATAAGGCTATGTTTGGTTGGAGTGATTAGGAATTGATTAGGCCCTAATCAAGCGTTTGATTACATATCTAATTTTCCACACTTTTCTCAAAGCCCCGGTATTAGACATAGATTTCTACTGTAGAAAGTTGAAAAGGCATCCCTCCTACCATTTGGTATTGTGAATCAAGTTTTGGGCAGTAGACATTAATTAGATTACAAAATGACATTTTTGACCACGTCTTCCCACCATTCTTCGGTTGGGGAAATATGAAAAGATGGGGATGTGTGTATCTCTCTGGAGGAGTTCTAGACGATCGGCTCGTCTTTACGAAGCAGGCTTGCGACTGGGAGTTGAGGGAAGCTTTCGTCTTTTCGACTCCGATGGAGATGGAAGATATCGGCGGAGGAGCTTTACAAAGTTTTCAAAATAATCGGCAGAGGATACATTTACAAAGTTTTCAATATGTGGGTTTTGTGGAATTGGTTACTTCGGTGGCCCAACAGCTAGCCGAGAGACTGCCGCCTAAAAGAGCCGCGATTCTCGTCTGTCTTTCTGAAGGGGATGATGGGGAATTTAGAGTGATTCTCACGAAAAGATCGTACAGGCTGCCCACTCACTCTGGTAAATTTGATTACATTTACTTGAATCCTTGATTTAATTTGAGGTTTCATGTTATCACTTTTCTGTTTCTTGTTTAGTTTTAAATTTGAGTAATTGATTTCTTGGATCAAGACTCAAGCAGTTTGATTGTAGTTGTTAGCATTAGGGTTGATCGAGATAGATTTGGATTCTACTGATGATTGATCAAAACATTTTCTTTAACTGATGAAAGTTGAAACTTATAATATAGATATATTTCTGCTTGATTGTGTGATGAGTTTCTTGAATGAGTCGTAGTTGCTGGCTGTGCTTCATGGTAAAGAGTTTTCGATTTAGTTTTGGTGAAAATATAGCTTTTTGCAAGTCAGTCATGTAGTGCGTCTTCTATCATATTCAGAAACATATATAAACTTCTATCTTATTTATGTATATTTATGATATTTGTACTAGCCTTGGTGTACCAAAGAGACTTAGAATGTCGACGTTCAATGTGTGTTCCTTTGTTTGCGATTACTAGTAATTTCTGCTCAACTTTGGTGGTATTGTTGAGATGATAGAAATCGTGTGCTTGTGTGAGTTTTCTTATGTGTTTGTGCTGCAAACAATAGATGTTCTGATTAAGAATAATGAAAGGTCACAATAACACTCATTGTTGTTCGAAAATTTGCGGTGGTGATCAAGGAGTATTGTATATTACGTTGGTAGAGGTTCGATTTTTTCTCAAAGACAAGTGCGAATGTAAATGACTAATGCCTTATGTTAAATTCCCTCAATTTTCTTGTCATAATTCCATCATGTTGCACAAATCTTCAGGGGCGAGGGGGAGGACAAAATCATATATATAATTAAGATGGGGCCGCTCCCATCTTAATACATATATATATATAATTAAGACGGGACAACTCCCTGCTAGCCCACCACTAGCTCCACCATTGATCTTGTGAATCGGTATGCTAGATGGTTGTCCATCGGTGATCTTAAGGAGTTGGCTCTTTTTGGGTGCTCGTGTCTTCAGAAGAAGAAAGACTGTCTTTGCTGCTAAGGCATTGTGAAAGTTCTTCGAAATTAAAGAACATGAGGTGACTGTCCTAATTTTGTTGTGGTTTTTTGTGTCCTGTCTCTTCTTCGTTATCAGTATGATGCATATGATCATTTATGTGCTCCTCTTAGGTTTGCAAAAAGTGTACAATTAAAAAGTCGTCACGAAAATCAGATTCTTCGAAAGCATATTGAAATTGTAAGGGGTTATTGTTGTGATGACCATTTGATTCTTGCGAGATATTCGTTAATTTACCAATTGGATTTCTAAAATATGTTATTTTCTACGGTGATTCAAATATAGGAATCCAATTTTTTGGTTTTCAAATACCAAATTTTCATGCTTCATAAATCTGGAAAAATAAAGTGTGCTATAGAAATGCTGGTAGTCTGTTGGACCTTGATTAATGCTGACTGCATGTAACTGATGTTGCTTCGTGCATGTTCGTTGTCGCCCTATTACAAGGTTTTTGTGAGTTATTTTCATTATTTTTAACTAGTAAATCATGCTGATTATAGGTGAAGTTTCATTGCCTGGAGGGAAGGCTGAGGAGGCAGACACCTCATTTATGAAACTTAGATGTAAATAAACTAATCTCGTGTGTAGCAGATTCTATTATAGAGATATGATATATTGCCTGGCTAAATAGTTGAGTTTCATATTGTTAAAGGTTTGTGGTTATAGCGGGTTTTTATATTGAATTGGTTCGAAATAAATTTCATTTGATTAACATGTATTCATTATAATTTGATATTAACTTAAAAGTTCAAATTAATTTGTATTATTTATTATAATATTTTCAATATTTTATACATGCTATTTAATTCATTATAATATTTTATTATTAATTAAATTAAATAAATAAATTTAGATTGATTAACTAAAATTTAATTAAAATAAAATAATAGAAATAAGTGCAAAACCTCTTCAAGGGTATTTTTGTCATTTTACAAATAAAATTAATCTATACCACATATTATCAACTACACCAAGCACAATATTACTTATCATGATTTACTAATCATACGAACCAAACACAATATAGTTTATCAATTAATTTACTTATCAACCCACTATCCACTTTTTAATCTATCCACCACTTATCCTATCACAGCAACCAAGCGCAACCTTAGAGTAATGTGAGGATATGGAGGAAGTTCCTAGTTGTATTGCTAACATTGTATTAATTGAATATTGTTGATCTTATAATATTATGATTCGTTTTCATAAAAAAAATTTAATTGTTAATTCATGTTTCCAGCAACATGAACATTTTAATTAGGTCACCTTAATATGCTCTAGATTGTTAGTATTTTAGAAGCACCAGTGTGGGCATTATTGTAATATTTTTTTTCTGAACACTAAAAAAATTGTATAAAATAGTTATATCAAATATGTTATGTATGTGTATTTTTTTATTGAATTTTTTTCATAATAATAATATATATATATATAATATATATATATACTTTTTAATATCTAAAATATTAAAGTTAATATGATATATTATTAATTTGATGAAATAATTAAATAAATGTTTTAGAAATTGAAAAACAATCAAAATATTAAGATGATCATTTATATCTTGATATTTTAGGAAGAAAACTTAAATAATCGGGAAGTATGTCGTGTGTTAGGATCGATTTCGGAGGTGGGTTACCATTCCACACCCGAGTTCAACCAACTTGAGCTTCAATAGCTCGTGTTCTTGAAATAATAGCACCGAGAGATTATATCGAGTTCGGTTACAAAACCGAGCGGAAGACACTCGACATAACCCACTCTATAACCGATTAAACATTTGAAAGACATTTTAAAGATATGCAAGAAAGTATGTAAAAACAGTTAGGTAAATAAATGCAGTAAAGTAAATAACACAAGCATTTGTTTCTGGAAGTTCGAAGCACAACGCTTCTACGTCTCCCCTTCTTACATCTCATGGAAGGATATACTAGAAGACTTTGATTTATACAACTCTTTGTACAAACCCGGTCCAGTTGGGCATTCCCCATCCAACTAGAACTCCTAGCAACTCAACTATGTATGTTCTTTAACGTCTCACATACAAAGACCTCTCATCCAGTTGTGATGAATCAAAAACTGTTACAATGGTATTCACTCTTCTATTTTAGCTCACAAATACAATGAATATAGTGAATACAAAGGCACAAATAATTCCTTAATGAATCTGATACAGCAAGGTAAGAGGTGCCAAAGGTTTGATGAGTGCTCTTTATTTAGCAGCTTTTGTCTTTGAAGTTCCTCAATTGAATCCCAAGTGGGTTTGCTTTGGAAGGCTTGGATTGATCTTCAATCAGCTGTTATTGAGCTTCCAAATCATGTATATATAGCCCCAAGTAATGATATATACGTTAGATACAAGAATATAACCGTTGGGACAATTTTGGTAAGCTTTCAAACATTGCAACGGTCATATTCTGCTTCTGGGCTATTTTTGGAAGTCTGCTGGTCTGGTCAGCTGGTATGATCTGCTGGTTCAGCATCAGCTGGCCTGAGGTCTGCTGGTTCAGCATCAGCTGGCCTGAGGTCTGCTGGTACCAACTGAGAGGTCTGCTGGTACAGCATCAGCTGGCCAAGGTCTGCTGGTACCCTGCTGAGAGGTCTGCTGGTATAGCATCAGCTGGCCAAGGTCTGCTGGTACAGCATCAGCTGGCCAAGGTCTGCTGGTACCAGCTGAGAGGTCTGCTGGTACAGCATCAGCTGGCCAAGGTCTGCTGGTACCCTGCTGCCCAACAACTGCTGTTCTGTTCTCTTGGTTATATCTCTTGATTCGTTGATTTATGGGCAAAGTGATCTTCATGAAAGTTGTAGCCCTTTCTCTTAGCTTTCCACGGAATCAAGAATCGCTCGATTTCGAGTTTGTATGAGAGAGTTATGCTCGAAATACGAGGCGATGGTCCTGCTGTATGTTTGCTGGATGCAGCAGCACATGTCGTGAATTGCAGAAGCTTTTTGACCATCTTAACGTCCGGTTCATTCTTTCGCTTCCGAAGATGAGTTGTATATCTTTGGCTTAGCTTTCCAACCCATACTGAATCATCTTGTTTCGATAAGCGAGCTGAGCGTTATGCCCGATATACCACAGCTGCTACAATCTGTCCGCTGCTATTTCAGCTTTGTACCAGCAAGCTCTTGCATACATGTTTTGGTCATGTAAACCTTCGAATCTAGTCTGCTCGCCTGAAATACGACTTGTAGAGAATTGAGTTGGCTATCCAACCCCTTTGGAATCAGGTCGTTTCGATATCCGAGCTATGAGATATGATCGATATAATCGGCAGTGCTCGAGGTCTACTGGATGCTGGATTCTAATTTCAGCAACCAAACTCAATGCCATTTCTTAGCAGATCATCAATCTGTATAATATCATTTATGAACTGCACACTTAATGAAATATGTTAGCAACACAATAACAATTTTTGTTAACATCAAAACTAAGATTATTCAGTTTTTCAAAACCCAACCTCGTGTTTTGAATTTTATTTATATATCAATTATACAGCTCAATAATAAAATATGATATTTTTAACTAAAATATATATGAATTAATATATCAGTCTTATCTTAAAATTTAAATCTATAAATAAGAGTCGGTCGATGGTCGATACGAGTATTTCATAATAACATATATTACAAAATTACAATCGCGTCCGAGTTCCCTCAATTCCAGAACCCTAATTCCACCTCCCAATCTCCAGATTTTTCCCGAATCCGAGAGTGATAAGATACCGATCATGTTGTTATCCCCAGGCCACTCTCCTCGCCACATCTCCACCCCTTCGCCGGCGCCTTCCGATCATAACCCTAAATCTGATCACTCCCTTGGTTCCGCGTCCTCCAATTTATCCGCCCGCAAGCGGTTGCGGAGCCCTACGGTTCTAGATGAAGACACCTATGTAGCCGCCATAGAGAAGATTATTGAGCGAGATTTCTTTCCAGACATACCCAAATTGCGGGATCGCCTCGACTGGCTGCAGGCTATTCGGACCAAAGACCCCGTGCTTATCCGCGACACCCAGCTCAAAATTCTTGAGCGCCGCCGACGGAGAAAAGGTGGAGAACCCTCCATCGCTGATGTGTCCCTCCGCACTGCCACGCCAGGTTCGTCCTTTTTCCGGAACACTTCTGTTACTCCCTACTTTAACAGTGAGCATAAGAAGAATATTGTTAATGATGAACGCGACGGTGTTGTTGAGGACGGAGAGGATGGAATGGATGTTTTGTTGCCGCTTGATGAGTTCTTTCGGAAGTACACGAGCGAGGATAATGAGAGCTTTTTGAGGATTATGGAGAGAGTTAATAGGAAAAGGAAGGAAAAGTATGACTATTTGTTGAAAGGAGAAAAAAGCGAGCTTGGCGAGGAGAATAATTTGATTGAGGATGGAAACAAGCGGGAGAAAACTAGTACTGATGGGTATGGCACTTCAGATCAGCCAGTGTGCACGTTGGAAGGTTGGAAATACACGGCCAAGAATTTGCTGATGTACCATCCAGCCGACAGAGGGGAGGCCCCATTGACTGCCGAGGAAAGAGAACTGAGGTTGAAGGGTATGACTAAGGAGATTAACAGGTCAAACACGCGTTTCCAAGCCAAAACTGATTATTTTACTTCATTGCTGAATGACGACGACAACACTTCCATGCTTTATACCCCTCTGGCTGGGGCTACCCCGGTTCCTATCTCGAGTAGAAACAGTGATAAGGTGAAGAAGTATGATTTAGATGATTTGAGGAAAACCCCTAATAGATTTTACGTGGAGTCTGAGAAGAAAGCAGGCAACGGATATAGTTTCTTGAAAACTCCATCACCTGCTCCGGGGTTGGATGAGTCGCCATTCATAACCTGGGGAGAAATTGAGGGGACACCATTGAGATTAGAGCCAGAGGAAACACCTATAGATATTGGGGGTAGTGGGGGCGGTCCGCAATTTAATATTCCGATGCCTCCTTCAAGGGATGTTAAGGCACATTCTTTGTCAAGGGACGCTGCGAGGAAACTCAGGGAGAGGTCAAAGATGTATCAGAAACCACCATTGCCTTCCCCAGTCAGAGGGGGAAGTGCAAGTCCTAGCGCACGTTTACTTTCATCTGCTGCCCAGAAATTTATGAGGAGTGCCATTGCCAAGTCTTCTCGATCTATTGATGAATCTTTGAGAGCCAGTTATCGCAGTGCCAGTCCTGGATTGAGTACTCCGAAAAGTGGCAGGAGTCTTTCTAGGTTGGGAAGAGATAACACCGTAGCTTCCAGGTCCCCTTCTGTTAGAGAGAGCTCCAGTTCACCCTGGTGATTTGCCCTCTCCATCTTCAAATCTATAATTAGTTATCTGTACTGTATAATAAATGGTTTTTAAATTGAAATTGTCAGCTGAAACGCATATCAAGATATTTAAGCTTTTATTGTGTCTTCTTTTGTTCATTATGCTGGATTCTTGTTTTTCTTTTTTTCTTTTTCACTTGCCCCCCTACGCAAGAGTGTTGACTCATTTTTTATCGAAAGATTAGAACTTCTCAAAATATATTATGTTGCTTGTATTGATTGGTATGGAAAGAAGCATAGTTATTAAAGGCGCATAGCGCACAAAAGCGCCAAGGGGTCCTGGGGCTATAGCGCGAAGCGCGACGCGAAGCGCGCGCTTTACTAAAGTAAAGCGCAATAACTTATATATTTTTAATATATCAAAAGTATATATAAAATTGAACAATTATAAACCAAAATAACAATGTTTAACAATAAAGTAAGTATCAAATGACAACAAAATCAATTAAAATATTGAAGTACTCAAAGTTTCAAAATAAAAAAATATTATACTAATCACTCATATCTTCATCTTCAAGGTCAATTTCTTCTTCATTAGTATCATCGCCAAAATTATAGCGTTCGACATCATTCTCTTCCTCTTCAGTCTCATCATCACAGTTGAAAGCTAATTCATCTTCATCTATAATACCAAGTGCAGATCTAGATGTAGATGGAGTTGTTCTCTTCCTTGATGAGCTTGGCATGCTCTCTTTAGATGCAACTCGAGAACCTCTCGAACCTCTAAAAGTATATTGGGCTTCATCTACTCCAGCAGCACTTGCAACATCACCCCACGTCAAATCATCCCCATCAAATACAGCAACATCATCTTCATCTTCCAACCTATCTATTTGTCCAACAAGCCATTCGTTGTCTCCATCTAACTTATGACTATCCAACACAATGGGATCAATAGTGTCACGCTTGTCATATCTACGCTTCAAAGCCCTATTATACTTGATAAAAACCAAATCATTTAATCGTTGTTGCTCCAATCGGTTTCTTTTCTTTGAATGAATCTGCATATTATTATATTATATAATTCTTAGCATGTTTTTAAAGTTTACAATAACATTTGAATATTGAAAAATAAAAACTTACATGTTCAAATACACTCCAATTTCGTTCACAACCAGATGAACTACAAGTGAGATTCAGAATTTTGATGGCAATTTTCTGCAGATTTGGTGCTGAAGATCCATATGAAGCCCACCATTCGCCTAGTAAACACATATATTGTCAAGATAGATAAAACATGCATATCAATTGAATATTACATTTTACCTGGTGCTAATAAGTTTCTTTGCCTTTTTGCAATAGGTTTTGAAAAGATCCCCTCAGCTCTTTTGTAAATAATGAGCTCCTTACCGATTTCATCTTGTACATTAATGTCAGGCACCAATTTTGCTATAGTATCATACAAGCCTGACATGACTTCTTCATCTTGTTCTATGTTTGCATTCTCATAGAAATATTGAGGGTTTAAGAAATAACCCGCTGCATGTAACGGCTGATGAAGCTGACAATTCCACCTCTTGTCAATGATTTCATAAATTTCTTTGTACTTCTCATCGACATTACCAAAAGCAATGGCAATTTTCTCCTTTGCTTTATCCATAGCCTCATAAATGTAACCCATTGGAGGCTTTCTTTCCCCATCTACCAACCGAAGGACCTCCACTAGTGGGCCAGCCAATTTCATTGCATAAATTATATGATTCCAAAAGGAAGGCATCAACATAATTTTTGCTACGTTTTTTCCTGCCTGCTCTCTTGCAAATTTGCTCTTATTCCAATTCTCAGAAGTAAACATTTTTCGCAAATTTACCTTATGTTTCTGGAAGCTTCTCAAAGTCAAGAAAGCAGTGGCAAAACGAGTCTTTGCAACTCTAATCATATCTTGTTGACCAGTGAATTCGCTCATCATGTTCAATACTTGAGTACGATTATATATGTAGCCATTGACTGTGATTGCTCGCTCAAGTGTTCTCTTCAAATCAGGCATCTTGAAAATGTCTTCAAACATTAAATTCAGACAATGCGCAGCACATGGAGACCAACTTATGTGACTATATTTTGCCTCCAACAGTTTTCCTATCAATTGAAAAAAAAAAAACCAACTTAGACTGTAAATATTAAGCATTCAAATGATATTATAAATTTCTAAATTCTAATTTTAATATCTTACCGGCCTGGACATTTGAACTTGCACTATCAATGATGACTTGAACTACATTTTTCTCTCCAACACGCTGCACAAACTTATCGAGCAAGTCAAACATTTTCACACCCGTGTGAGAATAACTCGATGCATCAATTGATTCTATGAACATGCTTCCTTTTGGGGTATTCACTAAAAAGTTAATCAAGGACCTCCATTTTCTATCTCGCCAACCATCTGCCATCAGGGTGCAACCATTCTTTTCTTTTTCCTCCTCGTGCTCTTTCAAAATTGTTTTTGTGTGTTCTATCTCTGCCTTTAAACATGTCACTCTCATCTCATGAAAGGTTGGAGGTTTAATGCCAACACCAAATTGGCCAATTGCTTCAATCATAGGTTTGAAGCTATCGTAATTGACAGCATTAAATGATATGCCTACATCATACATCCACCTATCAAACTTTTGCACTGCAATCTCCCGCAATTTTTTTTGAGTCTCATTGTATTGCGTTGCTTTTACACTTGAAACACCTTGATTTCTTGCATCGACATCTTTTTTGTAGAACCAATCTATGGGACCCATTTGCTTTGATTTCTTTTGTTGGACTGGCAAACGGTTTGACCCATGACTTGATGACATTGACATAGGCCGCTTTCCATGAGATTGAACTTCATGTGTGTCACCATCTTCGTCATCTTGCTCCATTTCAGCATTAGCAACATCGTCAAAATGCGGTATTACGTCAATCGCATTTTTTGCTTTTTGTCTTTCCTCGAAGAGATCTTTCATCTCTTGTCTAACAAAAGCAGGCACTTTTTTACATGCCGCTACATTTCTAAATCCTCCAACAAGATGTTGTTTGTGCCTAGATATTCCTCCTTTTGTTACTTTCTCACAATACTTACACTTAATACCCGCACCAGCATCATTTGGATTGACTAGATTTCCATGATTCCATCCAGGATCCTTTTTGTTTGCATTTGGATTTGGAGCAGGAATGGAAGCCTCGGAACTTGCCATATGTAGTTCAATAGTTCTGTACAAAGCAACAATGAACATTCAGGATATTGTAAAACCCTCGGTCCATCATCCACGCATCATACTGTTCACTAATCTAAAGTTCAGATTTTTGTTCACTAAACTAAAGTTCAGATTTTTGTATAGTCATTTTCCACAAAACATTTGATGACTATCTTCTTTTTTCTCACTTTTCTCAATGTTAAAGCACAAAGATATTGTACCTTGAAGGGGCGGCTGGTCGGCGGCGGCGGCGGCGGTCGGCGGTCGGCGGTCGTCGGCGGCTGGATGGCAGACTGGAGGCTGGAGGCTAGAGGAGGCAGGAGTGTTTGGCCAAATTGCTATAACATTAACCTAAAATCTCCAACACTTATTTATCCCAAACTCTAAGTGGGCTTATTTTAGTTAAACCCACTAAGAATGTGTGCTGAAACCCTAAAGACAGATTATCTTCAAGGCGCGCTATAGCCCTCCTCGATTTAGCGCGAATAGCGCGCTATAGCCGCGCTATGGCCAAACCCATGGCGCAGGGCGCGCACGACCCGCGCCTCGCGTCGCCCTGCGCTAAAGCGCGCGCCTTCGGCGCTTTTGATAACTATGGAAAGAAGAATAAGTTTGGTAGCATCATCATTCACTTGGTTTATGTGCTTCTGTCCTCGATACTTTTTTCCTTGCTACACGATGCATTTGACTGTCATAGTATCATCTATACCATTTTTTGGTCCAACTCTAAGGTGACATTGTTGTACGATATCACTTTCTATACTCATTAGCTCTTTGTTCATTTTTTTTTTGAAGAGACTATAGCAAATGTAATCTTTTGGTCATGAAGTAATTCATCATAAAATTGGGGATTGCATGGTACTTCTGCACTGCTAGAAAGAAGTTAAATTTTGTGTGCGTAGATGTAGATAAAAAGTTATGTTGATATGTGATATTTGTCTTCACTTATTAAGGCTGCTAGAGTGATAGAAGATGTGATGGGATTAGTTCAATAGTAGTCCGGGTTAATTACTTTATTATTTGGTGTCCATGACAATATGGAATTAATATCGAGATTCGTTAACAACTCACTGGTTTAAGAAGTGGCAAATGTCAAATATTAATCATATACGGCCTTAATATATGAATACAGATCAAATGAATTGTGCTTTTTTTTTTTCTTTTTTTTGACAGAGCTTATTAGTTATTTAAACAGTTTATATCCCTATTAATTTTATAACTTAAATATATCCTCCCCAAATGATATTATCCATTTACCCTAAACCCCCGTCTCTTTGGTTGACTATGGAGGCGCCGCGTTTATGAAACTCAGTCTTAGAGTTTATCTGCATTGGTAGAGGTTGACTGCGTTAATTTGAGTAAAGTGTTCGTCTTTTATGCAAAGATTGATCATGGGTATCATGTTAAATATTTCTGGACAGGTAAACAGGTCATACTCCCATCTGTGCTCAGTTGCTTTTATTCACGAACAAGTTCAAGTAACTTTTAAAATATTTGTTAAAACCCAAGGTATACATACACATGTACCTACACCAAGAAAACGACGAAGTTTAGGATCTAACTAAAATTAACTTCCAAAAGTGTTTTTTCTGTGTCGACACGCTCATCGGTCATGTCCATATCTGACACCGGTTTTCGGTTTTCGAGGAGTGTCTGATTTTATTTTATTTTATTTTTAACTTAGGATATGTCACGTGGCATATCCGACATGTGTCCGATGAGTGTTGGTGTCCTAGAAGTGTTCGATACTGCACCAAGTGATTTGTAGGAGTATCCATTACTATTAATGTCATATGACATATTGGCTTCCGCGGGTAAAATCCCCCAAAGAACCGAACAAGTCATTTACCGAACAGGAGGACATCGACCAGGTAGCACCGAGCAGGGTTTTACCGAGCAGATGCTAAACCCTCCTCGGTTTTATGGTCAAAGACTAGCGGAAGACTCGGGGATAACCAACAAATTAACCGGCGTGAATAAACGTGCAATAATTGGGCGCGGATTTCTCGGACACGTTTGGCTCCAGTCAAGCCACGATCAGAGGACATCGTGTTTCAGATATCCCGCGAATTAATTACTGGGAACAACCCTATAAATGCCCGCGGATGGTCTCATAGTAGAGAGTTGGATTTTTCACGGCAAAAAGACTCCGAAGAGAGCAAATTCACTTCTGTTCGGTCATTTTATTATTTTTCTGGGATATTTATATAAGTCATTTGACGATTGTAAGTTGTGTCCCAGGAGTCCTGTAATCAACAAAAAGTGTGATAGTGAAATTTATACTGGACAAGGTCTCGTGGTTTTTCTCTCAATTTGAGGGTTTTCCACGTAAAAATCTTGGTGTGTTCATCTTTATTTTTCGTTAACACTTCATTCTACCAAATACCTAAAATAACGGATCACATCATTGGCGCCGTCTGTGGGAACAAAAAAGAGTAAAGACGTTGAAGCAAGAAGATTTCATCAAGAATTCAAGGCAAGATGGTTCGAAGCAAAGGACGAGGGCCTACTTCGGGGCAGGATAAACCAATGCCCCCCACCACCACGTTCATGCCCAGAACCAGAAGGAGCAGGGGATGATGGATCATCTCAGAATGTTTCACGGGCATTTCCTACAGGAGGAATACCCATGGAACATTTAACGGAAGTGATTGCCAAACTGTAGGGGAAGTCATGAGGCAATTTATGATTCCCCCTCAGCGAGAAGAGACCAGAGAGGAGGAAGAAGGCTCAGCCCCCACTAAGGAATCAGAGGAAGAAGTTAGGGAATCAAAAGATCCCCCCCAGTCGCTTGGATGTGGAGGTGGACAAAGCTTTCCATCACCAGATGGAAGACTTGAGGGGTGAGTTGCAGCAAATGCGCAATAAGATGGA
Source organism: Haberlea rhodopensis (assembly GCA_907163345.1). Lineage (NCBI taxonomy): Eukaryota > Viridiplantae > Streptophyta > Magnoliopsida > Lamiales > Gesneriaceae > Haberlea > Haberlea rhodopensis. The sequence goes on along the minus strand of CAJQUN010000828.1, from coordinate 76,517 downwards.
AGGGCGTATTTACTCGGCCAGGAAGAGCACCCCATTCGCTCCTCAAGTCATTGATGACCCCCTGCCTCCTATTTTAGAACTTTAAATGTGGGCAATTATGATGGCAGCACGGATCCAGAGGAATATTTATCTCGGTTTGAAAACGCTTCACTCCTTCACCAATTAACAGATGGAGTGAAATGTAGAGTTTTCTTGACTATACTCGCTGGCGCTGCTCAATCTTGGTTCAATCAATTACCCTCAGGGGTCATAGATTCTTTCCCTAGATTCAGTTCGCTGTTCCTTCATCAATTCGCGAGTAGTAGGAGTTGCAAGAGAACATCCTTGAGTCTGTTCGGTCTCAGGCAAATGGAGAAAGAGTCCCTACGGGATTTTTTGAAAAGATTCAATCAAGCATGCCTTGATGTTCCACATGTTACGTCCAAAATATTAGCCAGTGCTTTCACTCAAGGGCTGAGGGAGGGGGACCTGTTCAGATCATTGGCAAAGAAGCCACCGTTAGATTATGACGAGTTGCTAGGACGAGCCTCTAAATACGTTAATTTAGAGGAGGCGCAAAGGATGAAACAGAAGAAATAAGTAAAAAATGGTGGTGAAGTCAGTAGGAAAGATAGGCCAATGGAGCAGCCTAAGAGAAATTTTGATCAATACCTTCCGATGAGATCTCATCGGGAGGTGGCCATCAATGAAATTATGCCGAAGAGAGGCCGGGGAGGACCTTACAGAAGATGGTTGTTCCGAGGAGGAGGCACTCGAGGAGGGAACATCCAAAGAGGAAGAATGAGTATAAGGCAAAGAGGTGACGGTGACCTGATGAGCAATGTCCCTTTTCCTCGGAATAATGCTAATCCGGGGAGAGGAGCACTTCAACCAGTTCCTTGGGCAGTGCGGGGGGAAAGATTGGAGGGGGGAAATCAAGTCCCCGGAGAAAGGACCCTGAACAATGTTCCTAACCGAGGAACTATACATATGATCTCGGGAGGAATATCATGTGGAGATTCAAACCGAGCAAGAAAAAGCTATGCTCGAAGACTCGAAGTATTATCCATTGATCCAAGTCATACACACGAAAGTCCTTCTATAGCTTTCGGGCCTGCAGACTTACAGGGGATTTATTTTCCCCACGAAGATGCATTGGTTATCTCTGCCACGGTAGCCAACTATAATGTACAAAGAATCTTCGTGGATACATGCAGCTCGGCAGATGTGCTCTTCCTTAATACTCTAAAACAGATGGAATTGGGAAGCAAAATGCAGCAAAGTAAGATAAATGAAGGAATGGGTATTTATAGATGGAACCATATGAACAGTCATTTAATCTTCACCGTCCAAAAATGATGGAATGAACGGTCATAAAGGTGCCTCGGGAAACGAAACGTCGCGCGGCATTTGAAATTTTTAGGCGGGAAAAAAGGGCGGCAGGAAATCCCGAGCAGGTTAAGGTTAGGATTTTACCCGAAGACAATAAAACAAGACTTCAAAAGTCTCGTCTTGCTTTACTTTAGGGGGGTGAGGTGATGTCATATGACATATTGGTTTCCTCGGGTAAAATCTCCCAAAGAATCGAACAAGTCATTTACCGAACAGGAGGACATCGATCAGGTAGCACCGAGCAGGGTTTTACCGAGCATATGATAAACCCTCCTCGGTTTTATGGTCAAAGACTAGCGGAAGACTCGGGGATAACCAACAAATTAACCGGCGTGAATAAACGTGCAATAATGGTGCGCGGATTTCTCGGACACGTTTGGCTCCAGTCAAGCCACGATCAGAGGACATCGTGTTTCAGATCTCCCGCGAATTAATTACTGGGAACAACCCTATAAATACCTGCGGATGGTCTCATAGTAAAGGGTTGGATTTTTCAGGGCAAAAAGACTCCGAAGAGAGCAAATTCACTTCTGTTCGGTAATTTTTATTATTTTTCTGGGATATTTATATAAGTCATTTGACGATTGTAAGTTGTGTCCCAGGAGTCCTGTAATTAACAAAAAATGTGATACTGAAATTTATACTGGACAAGGTCCCGTAGTTTTTCTCTCAATTTGAGGGTTTTCCACGTAAAAATCTTGGTGTGTTCATCTTTATTTTTCCTTAACACTTCATTCTACCAAATACCTAAAATAACGGATCACATCAACTATGTATATACGAAATACTATTTATAAATTGTGAAGCCCTTAGTGGTCTGGCATGGCTACACCAGTCTCTTTTTTAATCACAGAATAATTTGAGAAATGGAGTTACGTGAACTTTATTAGATTGAATGAATGAATGAGTTTGAGTTTTTTCGTCCTTAAATTATGTTATGAATCAATTAATAAAGCGACACTATGATACATCCTCCTCCGTGAGGTTTTCCTCTGTCCTCCATTACAGCGCACGTTAAATTGCACCTTTCCGGCGCTTGTCGCTCCACTATCGTCTTTCCAGCTTCCTATTGTGATTGTTGATCCTCTCATACGCTCTATCTTCTGCTCTTTTTTCTCCGGCCATGGTGTTTTTCTCTCGGCGCTCGTTCCATCGCAGAGCTCGTTGGCTTAATCCTGCTATTTTTTGGAGGTGGATACTCGGCCACCACGCCAACCACCATGCACCTGTTCTGTTATAGTTCTCGGATATTTGGGATGACGGAGCCTATTATTGTTTCCGCTTGCATTTTCGCAAGCCATCTCGTCTTTTGGTTTTCTTCCTATATATATATCTATTGTTCCTATCTTGTTAATTGATATGTTATTTTGTACTATCCTTGTATCCCAGCATATAATGGTCATATAATGGTTGTCCTGCCCTGGTAGTGTGGGCCAAATGTTTGAATGATGTTCATTTTTGCTATATTGGATCATATTTTGGTTACTGGGCTTTTGGTTTGGGCTATTACTATGAGTGTTTTTGGGGGATACTACTTAGATTGCGGGGTTGTGGTTCTTTTGTATTACTTTATTGCTGAGGTACATCTGGGTTTTCATTGATGGGCTATTGGATTTTGTGCGCCATATAGTGCGGGATTTTGGTCATTGGTTATTTGTGTGCGATTCAGATACGACGACGTGCTCCATTATCGGCTTTATTTTAGTTTTTTGTCGTTCGTTCATACTTTAAATTTCCTTAATTGTTATGGAAGGAAGTTCGTGCAGTACTGGTGATTGTTCCCATCATGGACTATGTGATTTGAGGGGATTTGGGCGGCCTATGATGGCTCCTGCCAGCTTCACCCTCCAGTATTGTGATACCGTCAGATTTCACTCCTTTTTTTTTATCCTTCTTGTTTGCTTTGGTACAACTGTTAGTTATATTATCCCAATGATTTGGCACAAAGTTTGTTTGTCGTTCTATTAGTGGTTTTATCTTGTTACTTGGGCTTTGATCGGAACTTCTATGTAATTATCAAGTAATTAATATACTGTTTTATTAATGCTGAAAAAAGAAAAGAAAATAATGAATGAGTGAAATTAATGACATAATAATATATATTGTACAGGTAATATATGTAAGATAATTGCTATTTACAACCCACTTCTACTATATACATCCTATTTTTATTTTTTATATTTAAATGGATAATAAACGCATAAAACAAACATTAAGTTTATTACTCGTAAATGTAAACGCTACTCTTAAAATATATTTAAATTAAAAGAGAAGGTGGAAGCAAATGTGAAAGTAGGAAGAAAAAAAATTTCTAGAAAATCATAGGCTTACAAATTACAATATATGAGACGCACTGCATTGTAATTGTTGTAATTTACAATAAATAATTAGCTTCACATTTCAGCATCTAAATGAGTAATTAAATAAAATAAATTTTTTTTATCCCATATCTTCGGACTTTGTTTATTATGACTAAGATCCTAATGAGTAGAAGCTCGATTCATTCTCATACAACATCTCGAAATCATAACTGACACAACACATAATAAGGTCAAGAGGTAATCTCTTGAGAGGTCAGCTGGCCACTAATGTGCCGACCTCTCATACTTGTAACCATTAGATCTATTGCTATTTCTAATTTATTGTCGACCTCCCACATTCTTCAAGTAACAACCCAATGGTGTTAACGTTTTAGGGGCAGCTGACCTCTCAAGCTCATACCAACAGGTTTTTGTGGAGCCTACAACATGAGCATATCTCTCTGACCAGATAGACCTGTATTATAACACCCGAATCTCCTATTTTTGGAAGCGATATTTTTGTGATTTTATGATATTATCAGAGATCTTGAGGATCTAAACCGATTTCTGAGTCCTATAAGAAAAGAACTTTAATAAGAAACGAGATTGAAATATGCTAACTTATTTTTAATAAATATCATGTTTGGTTATCGTTACATTTATATATTCTCAATTTCACATATATTACTTGCTTACCTCACGTGTATAATAATTTTTTTATTGATATGAGTAATTGTCTTTAAATGAACTATAAATCTTATATATAACAGAAAGTCGAATATTAGCAATTTATCATGTCTTTATAACATGTCACAAATCAATTTTTTATGAAATGTTTCGTCAAAATGTTAAAAAGAATTACTAAGCATAGAAAAGTTACATATGTAATTTAATTTATTATTTCATCAATATTTATATAAAAATAAATAAAATTTAAAATAATATATTCACTTCAATTTTTTTGAAGGATAATTGTAGGGTAAATAGAAAATATACATTATATTTAATAAAAACTAGATCGGAAATAATGCTCCTTTATTATATTTAAAAAAACAAAAAGAACGAAGAATAAACAAATTACCGATTACGCAATGAGTTTCTAAAAGAACCTTGCCTTCGGTTGTTGGTCGTAGCTTTGCCGAACAGAGAGGGAACAGACTCAGGGACTTGACGTTTTCCGACAGTTGGAGTTCTTCCGCCGTTGAAAGCTGATAGATTGCGGTGAAAAGGCTCTTCACTGGAATAATTAAGAATTTGGGAGCTTGGAGGTTATGTGAATCTGAGGGTGAGTGACGAAACAAACTGAAAAAAATCCTTACGGCATCGAATGGAATGTGTAGCATTCAGAATCAATTGTAATTTTTGTTTAACTTTTTTGTATTTCCATTCTGGAATCATTGAGATTTTTTCGGTATGTTTAATTGCTGTAATTTGCTTGAAGTTTGAGCGCTTCGGATCGAGATCGGCAATGGAGGGATCGGTCGGAGGGGGAGGTTCGGAGAGGGAGAAATCGACTCCATTGTCTTCCTCTAGCAATGTTTCTGCTGTCTCTACTTTCTGGAAAGGTATTTTAGCGTTGATTGTCTTACCTCGTAAGCTTTACTATCTGCTTAATTCTGCATTTTCCCCAAGTGCGATTTGCTTGCAGATTTTTTAATTTTTTTTCTAGATTACTGCGGTTCGGCATTGTTTCATGATTAAAAGTGGATGCTTGTACATTGTTTTTTTGCTATCAGATATCCAAGATTGACCTTGCATTTCATCCTTTGCTGATTTGTTAATGGAATGGTGTCAAATCGTAGTATTGCAGCTTTAACTAAAATCGAGATGTTCATTGGAACAGTAGAAGTCAGCTTAGATGAAACTGACATTTTTTCTTTAAAAGAAACAAATTTGTATTAGATATACCGGGGAATGATAAGGCGTTCTTCCTGCCAATGTTTTGAGAAATGAGTTGACACCCAACTTGGGTACCTAGTTTCAACACAATCACATTATACCATTATTGACCTAGGTGAATATTGGTCACCAATCAATTAAAAACGTACTAAATCGAGTTTATTACTTGTGAAGATGAATTGCAGTAATTCTTTAATATGAGATGCTCCTTATAACAGATATGAACTTTACATGTTTCGTTCACCTTGAGAAAGGAAAAAGGTTGATGTTTAAAACGAATGTGTAAACTTTATTGGTTGTAGATTTTGATCTAGAGAAAGAAAGGACCATCTTGGATGAACAAGGACTAAGAATTGCGGAAAATCAAGAAAACAGTCAGAAAAATCGCCGGAAGCTTGCGGAAAGCACTAGAGGTATCACTTTCTCTGTTCAACATTAGATATTTAGATTATTTATTATTATCTGTGGTACCATAATTGTGAATAGTTCAACTTTTCAATAAATCGGTGCCAGCTTACGGTTTGTTTTTTTCATTAATAGTTAGTCAGATATTGTGTATAAAATAACATAATACTCTTCATTTGCGATTATTTTATCTATCTGCTAACAGATTTCAAAAAGGCCTCAAATGAAGAGAAGTTGGGATTGTTCAATGCGTTACTCAAGGGTTATCAAGAAGAGGTTGATAAACTAACCAAGAGAGCAAAATTCGGAGAAAATGCTTTTCTTAACATTTATCAGAAACTTTACGAAGCTCCAGATCCTTATCCACTTCTTTCTTCGATTGCGGTCTGTAACCTTTTCTTAAAGGCTTGTTTTGTTATATTCTTAGTTATTCACGCGAATACAATGAGATGTTATACTTTTTATCTTTGCTAGAAACGAATCAACTTTCTTTATACTGTGGACAGTTATAATTGATCTGAAACCTGGTGTAAACAAAGATCCTGATTTGACTGTATTTCATTTTGAACTGTGGCACCACAATACAATTACACAGGAAGAGTTAGCCCTCTTGTTTTTCAGGTTTACATAGTCCAGTTAAAATTTGATTGGCTAGCATTGACATTTGGCACCACTCCCAATAGGTATGAATTTGACATTGATACTCCACCTTGGAGGAAGTTGTCCATCCGGTGTAAGTTCATATTGGTTGCTAGAACAGAGGTCAATCACTCAATCCTTGGCAACCTCAATATGTTTAGTGTTTACCACTTTATTAGCGCATCCAACCACTAGCCACTCTCAAAACTTTTTCTGGATTTGAAGCTATTTGTTCAACCTTAGAATGCATGTGTGGGTATGTATTTGTCTACATATATATGTAATTATGTATGCATGCATATTGAAGAAAATAGAGTCTGCTTCTTGAACAAAACGTACTTTCAATAGTTTTTTGAACTTGTGGCTTCATGTTTGCCAAGTAAGGATTATAAGAATGCCCAAGCGAGCTCTTTCTTGATTAGCATTTTCTTCCTCCATGCAGTGCATGGATAATCCACAAATTCAAATCTTGCATCTGCTTGCATGATATCTCAGGGCCAGTTTTCCCTCTTCCTCCAGTACTTTTACCAGTTCACTCCCTGAGATCTGGCCTGACCACTTTTTGTTGGATCTCAGGAACTCCACACAATCTAACATTTATTGGTAAAGAGATCAAACGGGAGCAATAAGTCGATGAAAGCAGTGTGGAAAAGAAAGGAGATGTGACTAGAACATAAGACAGGGAGAGGGATAGGGAGAGGGGGAGTGGGAGGGGAAACAAGGGTTTCTATGTCTTAGTGGGTTGATAATTGGGATATGGTCGTACTGAACAAACATCCATTGATATTTTGGATGGAACAATATTCCAATGTGGATAAAAAGTAGTGCATAACAATGCATTTTTAGTTCTGTTCTTGAACTGTAATTGCGCAAAACATTGTTAGTATATTCAGACTTGATATTGTGTTTGTATTATTTTTTATGTTTCGTTTGACTTGTACTTTGTGCAGAAACAGCTGATAATTTCTTAGAATTATCATTTCTTCTGTCTATATATTGTATGTGCCCTACCAAATTTTCTCCTAGGTGACATGGATGTCAGTGAATGAGCTCACTGAGTGTTATCAAAGAGATACATGATCCTGATAATGTCTGCTTACAGATGATAGATGTTGGGTAGTTTGGCTGCAAGTCCTTGTTTATATAAAATATCTAAATTTAGTACTGCTGATTGTTCATGACAAGTTGCCTTTTCTCAGTGTTTCTTACTTGGATGAAGCAAGGTTATCAACATTTTGTTCATGATTTTATGATAGTTCATCTCTCTTTCCTTTCCTTGGGCAGGAGAAGGATGCCATACTGTCTGAAGTGGAGTCTGCAAACAAAAAGATGAAAGTTGAGCTTGAGGAATTCCACACTGAGGCAACTCATCTGAAAAATCAACAGGCAACAATAAGAAGGCTCGAAGAGCGTACCCGCCAATTAGAACAACAGGTCATTTCTATGTGTTTTATGATTTTTTTTTCTAGCTTTTGCTGGTATCAACTGCTATATTTTGTATTAATGCTTGACATGAGATATTGAAAATGGACTAGCAGATAATGATGACATTCAATTCGCCTCCTTTTTTCTTATGGTATAAGTTTTGTTTACTTGGGGAAAAATTTAGGAGTGTAAAGTGCTTGCATTTCCATAGAAATATCGAACTGGTGTTTGGTGACTTTGTTCCGGCTAGTAGTTATCCATATGACCTCTTGGTAGGCTAAATTGAGGTACGAAAGCCCTTAATAAAACTGACTGATATATGCCAGCAATATTATGGGAATGAAGCAAACGTTGTCAGTTTTTGAGAAACATAAACTGTGGATTGTGAATTATTAATTTTGTCACTTGTTCTATCCCTACAGTTAATGAGATCATTCAAACTAAGTGGGCTGCTTTTGCAGTATTTTCCCATTTGTGCCTAATGCATCGCAAATTTTTCTTTTCCTTCTTTTATTTTCATTTTTGTGTCTGTAGTACATATGGTGTGCGCTCTTATGACATGCTTTAAGCATCGGATATTCGTCCAACACCATGCAATTATCTATTGAATATAAACAATGCAAAGCTTCATGGTTATGTGTATGCTGCTCTGACATGTACATGTGTGTTTGATATTGCTTTAGATGGAGGAAAAAGTTAAAGAAATTGTCGAGATTAAGCAACGTAACTTGGCAGAAGAGAATCAGAAAACAATGGAGGTTTTGAAAGAAAGGTGCTGTATCTTAGTTCCGAAAAAATGAAAATTGTAGACTTGATTTTCTTGTCTAATTATGAAATGACATTGCATTCCTTATCTTGTTGCAGGGAGCGAATGCTACAAGATCAATTACGCCAAGCTCAAGAAAGTGTTTCTACAATGCGAAAATTGCACGAATTCGCGCAGAGTCAGTTATTTGAGCTTCGTGCTCAATCAGGTCCATCCCCTTTACATGTTAGCCGATTGTGAATTTGTTGCATATTCTTTATATAAATGTTAGTTCTGTGATGTAATCTCAGAGGAGGAGAGAGCAACAAAACAATCAGAAGTTAATCTTTTAATGGATGAAATAGAGAATGCTCAAACTCTTCTTCAAAGTCTTGAAAGGCAGAAGGTACGCTGGCATGAAGAGGGATTTCTTCCTGCTAACATTGCTTGTTCTTATTTGCTGTGAACTTTATTTGATGATATTTTTTCCAAGTAAATTGATTAGAGAGATAATTTCTCAGGAGATGTTTCTAGTTGTTTGAACCTGTGGCTAGAAATACTTCTAAAAATTTGGGCTATTTCACAAGAAATCACATTGTCCCCTGGTTGATCGGTAAAATAGATACCTATAGGCCTGGGCGACATTTCTATATTTTTCAGTTTATTAGCTTGATAGGGTTGCCAGAATTGGTTATGCTTCCGGTGTTACGCCTTTAAATTATGATTTATTTAAAATTCATTGGGAGATGAAATATATATTTGGTTCGGTTTTTAGAAGAAAAATAAAATTACTGTAGCGGTTTAACATATAAGTTTTGTTTGGTGATTGATCTTTAAATATTTATTGATTAGTATAAATTTAAAGTTGATTATAAGTAAGGATTATGGTTGGGAGATGTGAAAGTGGGTTGTTAAAAGAATGCGATAGGACTGTTGTTTTTGTTTTTGATATAGAGAAACACTAACAAACAAAGCCTAGGAGTTTCTTTTTTTTTTACTGTTGAGATTTTCTCTGATTAGAGTCATGTAAGAGAAATCCGGTGTGGCCAGTCTCAGTAGGTTGGTTGAGTTGTCTTAACCTGTTAGTACATCCAGGTGTAATAATTATATTTCAATGAGATGTCTCCTCTCCCTGTTTTTTGCATCACGACTACCTTTTACCATCGAATTTCACTCCCCCGTTTTTTGTACCATTTCATTATGATCATTTTCCACAAGTTCACCTTGTCAGATTAAATGCGAGTCTAAAGTTTCTTTCTGGTGTGTGTGTGTGTGTGTGTGGGATATTTACGTCTTTCTGCTTCAACTTTTGCGTTAAAGATTTCCTCGAATGTTTTTGCTTTAGATTTATTGTCATCAGTCATCAGTTAATCATTGTGTCGGCATTTTCTGAACAGGGTCTGTTGCAGTCTCAGTTACACTCGGCTAACCAAGAGAGTGGACAAGAGAAAAGGTACAGTGCTGTAAATAGATTATTAGTAATGAATCCCTTCTCTCTTTTGTTTCTCCATGACTGTTAATCTGAACTCTGCAAATACATATAAGTATCTTAAGTACCTTGTTTCGCTGGTGGAACAATTTATTAAGCTGGTACCTGGTGGCTATTACTACTGCAAAAAAATTTAAAGTGGTTGGTACTTGAAGTCAATAGTGAGTAAAATTTTAAAGATGTGTGTTATGGTTCAAGTTGTGGATCTCGTTATGGGCGATTGATGGATGATGTGATGAGGGGTTTGAGACTCATTCAAGAAAACCATACGATCTCGTGGATGAATCGAAAGTCGTTAAAAGAGAGAACATTAGATCGCACTATAGTTATATTTATGAAAATTCTCTTCTTTCCTTTATTACTCAATAAGTCACATATTTATAGTTACATAATTACCTGAGATAACTCTAATAGGACTCTATGACAAATTTTTAGGGTAAGATGACTCGTAAATAAATTCAAATAACAATTCTAAATCTAATGTAAGACTAGACTAAATGTGAAAAATGATTCTCTATCTCTAGACTCTTACTATCTTAAACTACTAGAAACCTAATATGCATGAACTCTTGACCATGTCACTTCCCTCCTCGAAATGGTGTTGGAGGCACTTGTTCACAAACACCAACGACAAGTTGGAGGCACTTGGAATAAATTCCTTCAGGTGTAATGCTGTGAGATCTCGAATCATGATTGGCCATTGCTCTTGAGGTGGAAAGAGGCCAACCCTTCTTCGTTTGTCACCGGTGTGCGTTGGTGTCAGAAAAAAAACATTCACATCGACCAACCCATCCAATGGATTTGATTGGCTGATGTATCAGGGAAAATCAAGCTTGATTCCATCTATGGTTCATGTAGCAATCCATTGAGATTAAAGACTTAGTTATTGTATAGGATAACCATCGTCTTTGTCTTGTTGTCCTCTGGAAAGTTGGTCGGCGGCGCCCCGTTATTGTTGTTTTCTGCACTCTGATCTCGTCGTTGTGAGCACGTGGTTGACAAACATTTAGAAATCTCCTCCAACTTATCGAGAAGAACTTGATGTCATGCTGCCTTATACTCTTGATGCCTTTTTTTCAATGGCGTGAATTTCCCCCATGACGCTTGCCTCTGATACCAATTTGTTATGGTCCCGAGTTATGGATCTCGTTATGGGACGATTGATGGATAATGAGATGAGGGGTTTGAAGCTCAATCTCGTAAATGAATCGGGCTCGTTAAACGATAGAACCTCAGATCTAACAATAGTTTTTATTTATGAAAATTCTCTTCATTCCCTTTATTACTCAATAAGACACATATTTATAGTTACATAATTACCTAAGATAACTCTAAATCCTCTTCGGACTCTATCAATTTTTAGGATAAGATAACTCCTAAATAAATTCAAATAACAATTCTAAATCAAATAAAAGACTAGACTAAATCTGAAAAATAAATCGTTATCTCTAGACTCTTGCTATCTTAAACTACTAGAAACATAACGTGCATGACTCTTGATCTTGACCGTGACTCCTAAATAAATTCAAATAATAATTCTAAATCAAATAAAAGACTAGACTAAATCTGAAAAATAAATCTCAATATCTGTACTCTTACAATCTTAAACTACTAGAAACCTAATATGCATGAACTCTTGACCATGACAATGTGTAATGGTTAATTTACAAAAAACATATATATTTGTCTAAGTAAGTTTTATGCATGCGGGTTTTAATCAATTTAGACTGCGAAACTGGCTGAGCTGTTAATTTATATATTCATATATTTGTATCTAAATTTCCTCATGGTTCTCCGGAAAACATTAATACAAGAAAATTGATGATGGGTGGCAAAAAAGTCAGAATATTTTGTTGAATGACCAAGGTAAAAAACATACTATATGGTCACATTTACTCTAAAATCAGGCTAAGTGAAACCATATGAATCAATATAAAGCAGGGCTGTGTATTAAATGTCTTATCTCCCTTTTAATTAAGACATGGATCTGCTGGTTTTTAGTTGTGTTTGATTTATAGTTTTCCTTTTTATTTCTGCAGTGATAAGTTGGATGGAAATGTCATGCTTGAGAATTCTCTAAATGCGAAGGAAAAAATCATTTCTGACTTGAATATGGAACTTCACAAATTAGAGAGCACACTATCAAATGAGCGTGATAATCATTTGAATGAGCTTAAGAAGTTGAAGGCTTTGATCAATGAAAAGGTAGTTCTTTTTGTTTTAATTTATCTAAAGAAGTTTTTTTTCGTGGGTACCTAGGCAGCGCTACCCATAATATATTATATCATGTAGAAACTGTTCTTGGATATATAATGGCATAAGGTTCATATTTCTGAACCCAGAAATTCCGAAAGCCTTTCAACAAACTGACTGTAATTTCTTCTTATCAGGGCTTTTCTAGTTTCCCAGCTTCTAAAAGCTAAAACATTTAGGCAACTGACGCTTCTAGATTTTCAGTCTTCCTCACTTCTGAATTTTTTTTAAATGACATTCTATTTAGAGACAAATGAAGATAGTGAAGTTCCCTGAAGTTGACACTGTTTTGGGTATTCTGTTGGTTAAGATTTCTATCTTGCATTTCAATTTATTTCACCTATTTACCAGTTAAAATGCTTGAAAGTCAAACATTGTATTCTCTTCTGATTCCTATCAAATTGTACGAAATGAGCATTGAGCCCAATCAAGATAGGATCATGACTAACCTATATACCGAGCCCGAATATGTGCCAGAATACATTTTGTTCCTGCTGCTTAGAAGTTATCAGTTTTACACTGATCAACACTGTTGTCGTTATTATAACACCCCCACCCCACGCACACATACACACACTCGTACTGTCTCTCATATGTTAGTTCTAAATAACTTAATGAAATGCTCATATACAATATATATAATTTTTATATAATCCTTCTGTTTTTGTTACTTTCGCAATCTTCAGTACCCTACGATTAACGTTTGAAGTTTCATCTTGGCTTTCTCAAAGCGTTACATCTCTTTTAAAGATTTTGTTTCTATTCTCTACTTTAACTCTGTATCTGGCATAATTTGGCTTCCATTAGTAGTACTTAGCATGCTTTTAGTTTTTTACAGCTTTATGTTGATCTTACTTGCGGCTTGTAAACTTCTAGGATCTCGAGTTAGAGGAGATGAAGAAAGAGATTCAGTCAAGGCCAACAGAAAAATTAGTCAGTGATTTGCGGAAGAAAGTAAAAATCTTACAGGTTAAGCAAGCTTTTCTATTTGAGCAAAATATATATCAACTCATTTTAGTTTTCAAATTTATCTTATTTGGTCCGAGTTAGGTGAGATGAGATATATACAAGCTCGAGAAGGTAATTGGTTGAGGCAAGTATTATATCTAATTATGCACTTGAAAATCTAAAAAACTTCAACTTTATACAGAATTATGAACACGAGCTTTCAGAATACTACTTAGATAAATGAGACAATGCAATTTTTTAGATGAAATTATACTTGGTGTACAATATTAACGTTGGTGTGAGGTGGAAACAAGATTCAAGGTTTTCAGGGATAATTGATTCTATTTTGATTCATACGATAAATCCATTTATAGAATAATTCACTAACAGAAATAAACCTCACGACATCTGTCATGGAAGGTTCACCGGCCTTACTGAAATCTGATCACAACCTTAGACTTTGCCACTACACTTGAGCACAAGTAAATTGAATTACACAGAGTATTTATTGTCATGGAACCATGGTCATAACAATATATATGATAACAATATATATAATGTGCATTGGCATGACAAAGAGGTGATTGGTGATCTGAAATTTGATAATTTTTGTTCTTCTTCCTAAAAATGGCTTGCAAGACCATATAAAAAAGGATGAAAACTTTTTAGATTTTTTATCTTGTTCTTTCTTGATATGGTTAATATATTATGGTTGTATATTTTTACTTGATTTGGATTTCTACGAAAATTAGAGTTCATCTCAAATAGATAATTAAGTACGCTACTATATAATATCCTGTAACTTTCAAACCATAATCCAGGAAAATAAATCAAACTTATTTTCTTGACGATTGCAACAAGCTTATTATGGTATCCATATCTCTATTTACATTTTTGCAACTTTCCAAAAATGAAAGCGTTCCAATGATAGAAATTTTACTCGGTTTTCGTTCCAATTCCAAATTAGTTTATAATCACTATTATAACCTTGGATATTCATTCATATTAAGTTTCAATGTGTTAAATTCAATTCCTTGAATTCGAATAGCATATTTGTGTATATTATAATTGGTATCTATGTTGATTCTCAATAGTTCAGGTATATGATAGTTGTTGGATCACAACTGAATATAGAGTCAAACTTATTTGCTTATCGCTAACCCAAATCAATTTTGATTTAACCCATTAAATTGTGTCGGTGGCTAGCAACATCGGGCCACGATCTTCTGGACACAAGCTGATAGTACATGCAAGAACCTTCAATGCCAATTAGCGTGCAATTCGATCTTTTCAGCTCATATGCCCGTCAGATTTTGGGGCATTTGCTCTTCCAGATCTCAATATGATTCCAATAATTGTGTAAATGTTCCAAAGTATCATGACCCTTCCAAGGTTGAGAAATTTTCTTTAAAGAATACATCTTACTCTGGCAAAAGATTCCTAGAGTTATTTGCTTTTCAGAACACATAGGACATCTACACATGAATGCGAGCGGTTAATTCCCAATCACAATGTATAAGCTCATATCCAACTTTTGATTAAACCGAACATATCACCTTGTAACCCTCGCATAGTCAAAAAAAGAGCTACATTATAGTGCACATCAAATAAAGCTATAATGATGTATTACGTTGTGTGGAGTAAGGATGTATAATTTTAGTTATAATTTCTCTATTCAATTATTGGGAACCAAATTAAGCATTTAGGGTGATGTTGTTCAGTCACTCATTCTATGGACACCTATTTTGAGTGTTTAGATGACTCTACATTTGTGCTGATGCAACGTTGCGACGTTAGAGCACGAATATAGGTCTTGAACAAACAAGTCAATATCCTTTTTATTAGACGACTAATAGACCATTCATAAATTTAGAGACTAATGTCTCTGAGAAATATGTTTCATAATTGCCAATTATTGCATAATCACATTTTACGACGATTATAGTATTCTCAAGGTCTTTATGTATGAAAAAGATATGGGTATATATATAAAAGTACCGAAATAAAATTATCAATAATTGAATGAAGAGTGATTTATTGAATAGTTTTACAAATCCCACAACTACAAGTTAAGCTTAGTGTGGCGTAATTTTTCATGTTCATTGTATCCTATTATTGCCTAGAATTCAAGAGATAATTATCCTAGCTTTATTTGAATTCCAATGATTTCGTAAAGTTTTTACTTTTCAAATGTGTAACATGTGTAATCTTGTTGTACTCATGATGCTGGTACATAAGATTGGGATGTCATCTTGTAATGATGACAAGAATTTTGATTCTACTAGTTTGTTTACCATTTACATCCCCTGTTATAATTGTAGACCCTCATGTCCCTTTAAAAGTAATGTAAAACTGATATCTTCCGACACATTAATGATTTTGTGCATAAAAAAGGTGGAAAAGTTAACTTGAATTGCAGTATAAACGGTATTTAAAAAGGTTTTTGTGCGTAAGTATGACCCCATTTATAGCTTTAAAATAGGCAAACCTTCCCACAAAAAAAATTATTGAAAAACTTGCAGGATATCGCTAGCTAGTGTTATATGTGTTTTGTTTGATTGACAATGCATAATCATGTGTGTAGGCAGTTGGCTATAATTCAATTGAAGCTGAGGATTGGGATGTAGCTATCAGTGGGGAAGCACCGAGCAAAATGGAGTCCTTGCTTCTTGACAAGAACAGGAAAATGGAGCATGAACTGACACAATTGAAGGTACAATGTCCTGCAATTTGTTGATTTTCATGATAGCATTGGCACTGGTTACTAATGACTCTGATGTTAATTAAGAGAGATTTAACTGCTAAGAGACAGTATCCTAGATGATTAATCATATTTATGTGTTAAAAATTCTAATATTAAATATTTTTTTTTTGTGGTTTTTGATCTTTTCATTTGGTGGTGGTTGATTTTTTCATTTGGTAAACATTATCTTGGTAATCCACTTAGTTCAAGCTGGCCCAAACGTCATCTTTGTTGGAAGCTGCTGAAGTTAAGATCAGTGAACAGAAAGCAGAGATCAATGAACAGCAAAAACTAAACCAGAAACTCGAAGATGATATATTAAAGGTTCATATTAATGTTTGCCTTCCTTTAGTTGAGTTCATACTTCATAGGTAACGATGTGCTATACTTCCTCTTTAAAATTTAATTCAGTTTTATGAAGATTTCATGTACAGTGGATATAAAAAGGATTTTTCTTTCCAGCAACTGTTTTCAATTTATAACTTGTGAATTGTAGGGATACAATTCAAAAGACAAGAAAGGCACGTTATTTGATGAATGGGATTTGTCTGAGTCCGGAGGCATTGACATAGTCGATGTAAGTTTGCATTGTTTTTGCCACTTTGCGCAGATTCTTATATCGAAAGTGTTGGCAATAGTTCATCTAACATTTGTCGATACACTTTTTTATATGATTTAGTTGCTTATTAGCAACACCCCCAACACTTGTATGCTTGTGCTGGAAGCCAGTTCTGATTTTTAGAACCACTTGTCATTATTAAGAAGGATTTATTCCGCTTTGCTCCCTTGAGTTATGTCTTATTGGCCACTTAACCTTTCTAATTTGTCTCTTCTAATTTTATTCACTATACACTAGAGATTATAGCTCTGTATTACCAATTGCATCACATTGCCTATTTATAATTTTATATCGATAAAGATTTAACTTATGCAATATTTTTTGAAAATTAACATAATTAATCAAATATTTTAATTATACATGACAAATATAAATGAGTTAATAGTATTTAATTTGTACTTAAAAAATCACTTAAATTAAAATTGTTTTGAAAGAACATCCGATCATTTAAATTCATAGGTTGATTGGCATGTATTTTATCATAAGTCCAATTTAAATCAACGCTGAAAATATTATTTACCTTATCATGGTTGTAGTTGTAATTTATTATCGATAATATTTGATTAGTTAAGCCGATTTTAAGAAATATTGAATAAGTGGTGGTTTTAACAAGAAATGCAGTTATAACACACAGGGATTAAGTGGACGGTAGATATTATTGAATGGGGAAATTGGTGCAATTTAGATCAAGTGGGCAAAATGAAATTAACCTGAGTAATATGGAAAATGTGACGATTTTATTGTATTTCGGTTGTAGTGATTTTACCATTATTTATATCCTTTGAGGTGTCCACATTGGAAATTTCTTATGCCTAACTACGTAACTTCT
Organism: Haberlea rhodopensis; assembly: GCA_907163345.1. Taxonomy (NCBI): domain Eukaryota; kingdom Viridiplantae; phylum Streptophyta; class Magnoliopsida; order Lamiales; family Gesneriaceae; genus Haberlea; species Haberlea rhodopensis. Next base: position 58,852 of record CAJQUN010000828.1, on the reverse strand, counting down.
TTGTATCGTATATTTCTGTTTTCAACATCTTTATGTTTTGAAATGGTTTGAAGCATATATCATGGTGTGGTACAGACGAATCGTTTCGTGTATATTTATGCTCAATATATTAGCTATTAGCGGTTGATATTCGAAGTTTAAAATTGTGTTTCAAGCTCCGTGGCATTTTTCTGCAGACGTAGTACTTATGGCTGAATAATGTTATTCCTATGACTTCTCCTTTTCCCTCCTTTTCCTTCCCAAATATTTTAAGTTTAAATATCTCCAATTGTTAGAGGAAGCCATATATTTCAGTAATCAAAATTCAATGCCTCTTAGTCTCTCTCTCTTTTTTTTTTGTTTCACTAAAAGAGTTCCCAACAGTGGTATCCCTTTTTTATTCATCTTTCGACCCTATCATGAACATATCTCAGCCTAGGTCCCCTCTTAATTTATCATCAAAGCATTGAAATAATATAAACAAGATCCTGAAGAAAAACTCAAACTATATTCCATAAAATAATTCGATGTTTTGGATCGATTAAAATTAATCCAAACCATTGAAGAATACATGAAACTGGGAGAATATGATCACATCACTCTTCCTGATACAGAATGCCGAACAAAGGCGTCCTCCCATAGATGCAGATCAAAGCTCTATGCTTAAGGTGATTTGCAATCAACGCGATCGTTTTCGTGCACGCATAGGGGAGACTGAAGAGGTTTGCTAACACCCCTTTCCTTGCACAGTACCAAATATTTGATACGGTTAATCTTTCTCAGTTTTATATGTCTTCTTTTGTTTTGATGCTAAAATTTAAAATTGTTCCAGGAAATAAGACAGCTGAAGGAGAAGATTGGAATTTTAACTATTGAACTTGAGAAAACTAAAGCTGATAATGTCAAACTGTATGGGAAAATTCGTTATGTTCAGGATTATAATTCTGAGAAAGTGATTTCCAGAGGATCAAAGAAGGTATTAATATTCAGATGGTAGTGTGAATACCTACTCCCTCGTGTTTGGTTTAAGGGATAATTTGAAAAATAACCTTGTTCAAAATATTTTTTGATCTGTGACATTTTTTAGAGATTTTTTTTTTTTTTTTTTTGCAAAATGAAGAAAAAAGGTGAAACAAAGGTCAAAATTGAAATTGTCATATTTCAAAATCATGGCCAAAATGTCATTTGTTTAAATAATCCCTTTGGATTAACATGCCCGCTTCCTTATTTTCAGCAAGTAGAAGACTTAGAAAGTGGTTTCAGCTCTGATGTGGAATCCAAGTATAAGAAAATTTATGAGGATGATATAAATCCATTTGCAGCATTTTCAAGGAAGGTGGATCTTCTTTATGGCTATCGATTATTTACTGATTGTAATTTTTCTTCACTGTTTTATTACATCTTTTTTCTGTGTTTTAATTTTGTTTCAATTGCCTTTGACCTTTTCTATCCTAGTTTCTGGTCTTGAAGAGTTCAATTATAATTTTTTCTTCTAATTACAATTCTTCGAATTCATTATTGTGAGACATTATGGTTCTAGACAGCGGTCTTCCAGAAATTGCCCCCTTTTATTTCTTTGGATATGATGCTTTTGGTTTGGATGTTTTTATGCCCTACTAAAGCTTGTATATGTTTATCACCTTAAATCTTTAGTTTCCACTGAGCTTTATTTTGGACGGAATCCTGCCACAGACCAAAAATTACGTCTTTTGGTTTGCAATTTCTTTTGCATGATCAAAGCTAAAGCTAGTATTGCGCTTATTTATTTAAATGCTGAACTCGAGAACTCAGCCTGTCTTTATTTCTTGGTTTATCAAAATAGGAAAAAGATCTAAGATACAAGGAGCTGGGGCTAAGAGATAAAATCACCCTCAGCAGTGGACGGTTTCTTCTCGGTAACAAGTATGCTTCTCAATTCTTAGATCAAAATTTATCTAATTGTGCTTAATCTATTTATTTTTTGTCACTCGTTGCGTGACAATATTATTAGTATAATAATGAACAATTGAGATTATTTGCTATACTATTTCCATAAATTTTAACGTCTTTAAAATATTATAAGATTAAAGTTTATTTATGAATTTTGTTAAATAATCTTTTTCTTGGATAGAACATCCCTCTACAGACTCAAAATTTGCAATTCACATCGTGATTCCTATTGGTTCGTCTATCACTGCTGAAATCGTGACGGCCTCTGAGTATCTATATCCGTTCACCCCTTCCTAGCCCTTGACTTGGACATTTCCCCTGCCCCTCACTTTTTGGATTACTTTGGCTATTGTGGCTGTTTGGGATAGTATCACGAGTAGACACTTTCCTTTTTGCACTGATTCAGCTCTTGGTTGTCTTTCATTTCCTTTAACCCCTTCACCACCACCATACAAAAATAACCCGTTCTATATGCCCAATTTTTCTCTCTTCATTTGTGCAACTTGTGCTTTAATAAATATGCATGAAAGATTCTCCAAACCTTGACTTTGGACAGAGGTGATGAAATTGTTTTGCTGCAGGTATGCAAGAACCTTCGTATTTTTCTACACCATTGGGCTGCACATATTGGTGTTCACCTGCCTCTACAGGATGTCGGCTTTAAGTTACCTCAGGTAATATTCGCACGATTTTCTGCCTCTTTTGGTACCTCTGTTCGTTATCCTTCCAAATTTCATTACTCCACTCCACTGATTCAACTTTCAATGTGTAATATTCATTCGTTATGTGTGTTTTTGCAGCCACGGCCCTGATGAAACCCTAATTGCAGATAACATCAATCTTCCGCACCCTCAATAATCCATCATATTCAATTCTGTGTTTTTCTTCGAAACCTTTTTCTGGTTTCTCAATACCGCGATATGTTCTAGGTAGAAGCCGCATCGACACACAGTAAATGGTTATAAGACTATACTGTTATCATACCAGATGTTGCATGTATAAAGGACCAAAGAATTGAGTTATTTGCTTTGTTCTCTTGGCTTTGTATCTCATGAGAATGATAGCTGACCCTCTCTGCTCAAGTACATATATAGAACCTCAACATGAAGTATAACGTTTTCTGGAGACACGTTTTGGGAAATTTTGGCTCATATACAAAAAATAAATGAATATTTCCCCTACGCCCTATTCGTTTCGTTTTATTAGTGGTGTCAAACGGGCCGTGTCGTGTCAGCACGGGCCGTTTAATCGTGCCGGCACGGCACTATGCGTGCCGTGTCGTGCCGGCACGATTCGAAAATAGGCCGTGCCGTGCCGGCCCATTTCCACAAGAGGCAGGGCCCGGCCCGGCCCATAGGCACGACCCCTACGTGCCGTGCCATGGGCCGGGCCGTGCCAGCATGGCCCATTTCAATTTTTTTGTTTTTATTTTTTATTTTTTTGGCTTAGCGATCGATCGCCACCTAACTGGCGATCGATCGCTACACTAAAAAAAAAAAATTACTGTTTCGTGCCGTGCCGTACCGGCCCACGGGCTGGCACCCTATGGCCCATGCTACAGTGCCGTGCACAGCACGACACTGTAGCAAAACGTGCCGTGCCGCTCTGTGATGTGACGTGCCTCGTGTCGTCCGCTCCGTTTGACATCTCTACGTTTTATAAATCTCACGTCTTCTCGTTGATTTTTGTTTTTTTCTTTTTAAGGTAAAATTAAAAGGTAGGCATGACCCTTTTTTAGGTTTACTAATGTTTATGTTTTGTTATGGCCCTTGAAGTGTTGGGGTCAAGAAAGATAATATTGATATTGGATTTCCATTATATATCATAAATTATTTACCTAGTGCATTGGCATTTGAATGCCAAATGTGCTACTTCTGAAACTCCAAAGGCGGCTGGAGTGTACTGACCACTAGAGCGATCCAATCCAAGTGGTGGTGTTAATATATCACCACCATAAATATTGGATAACGTGGAAATTCTCAAATTGGATGGCCAACGAGTGTGTTTAATATATATATATATATATATATATATATATATATATATATATATATATATATATATATATATATATATATAACCATTTTTTAAATTTATCCTTTTGTTAATGATAATGATAGACTATGTTTTTTAATGAAACAAAAAAAATATTTTTTTAAATTTAATATCGATTTGGACCATTTTTTAAATTTATCCTTTTGTTAATGATAATGATAGACTATGTTTTTTAATGAAACAAAAAAAAATATTTTTTTAAATTTAATATCGATTATACATTTCACTTCTTTGGTTGAATCATAACGTGACATTATTTAATTTTATATTAAAACTCATTTTTCGTATGAAAGAAGTTGGCTATTTTGAAGAGCATGAGAGCAAATTAATAAAAATTTGGTAACTTAAAGATAGTTTTACACGGCTTATTATAATATGTTACTAGAAAAAAAAACATGAAATTGAATCACGAACTTCAATTTTTATGTTTCAAAATTGATTTGTAGCTAATAAATTTATTTGTGAAAAAGAGTTCAAGTGGGGTGGGGCGGGTCTGGGACAGCTTTTTTTTGTAGCGTGATGGGTCTCAGATTTGGCCAAACTCAACCAGACCTTCCCTATCATCCCTGATTTTACTCCATTTGTCTATATTTTAGTATTGTTGTGTCCTATGAATTTCATAGTTTTGCTTCTCTTTACAAAAAACAAAAACATATATTTGCCAAGTACTCGACATAAGTACTCTTCAATCTTCAATCTTCAATCTTCAATCGTAAAGTGTGTTTATATAGACTTTTACATTGATATGTATGTTAGATTGAAATCAAACGGAGGTTTATGTTAAAAAAAAAAAAATTCGAAGGGAGGTTAGTTTTTTTTTCCTTCCTAAAAGTAGAATTTGAGTGCTAATTATTATAAAGTTCTGACAATAATAATAATAATAATTATTATTAATGTATTATTTTTATTTATTTTATTATTTATTAATTATTAAAGAATGAAATAATAATAATAACTGTACAGGATAATAATTCCCAAATTTCAATCCTATCCCCTTGAAAAACTCTCGACCACCACCCACTCCAACACGTCCAGTTTCTCCTCGTCCTCCTGCTCTGCTTCGTCCTACTCCGCTTCTCGTGCTGCGCTGCTTGTGCCAACCTTTCAGGTGATCAGATTGATGTTCACATTCTGTTACTGATGGCTGAGTGAAGATGACACAATTACTTCCCAGTTTCATGCTAATATGCGAACAAATTTACGTTTTTTACTTGTATAATGAATTGAACTTCTGCAGATTATGAAGGGGCTTCAGCTCAGTATTTTTCATATCCTTCCCAGCAAAACTGCCGTTCTTAGTTAAACTGTGATGTATATAGTTAGTCTCTCTGTGTCAGTGTACCTAATTATGCCTATTTTGTAATTTTACAGAGTCGCAGCTTATATTTATCATCCAAGTCTGATCTTAGTCATGCCAGATTGTGTTATTTTATGGATTGGTTTGGTTTGGTTATGCATGCAAGTTGTTTGATTCATTGATGTTCTTAAACTCCTTGAATTGCCTTTATTTTCCTAGTTTTTATGTCAATGTATATTTTTTGAAAGTTACCCTGAATTAATTATGGCTCTTTTGCAACCTTGCAGGTGATGAAATTATGAATGAGTTGTAATTGGCCATCGTTTTCTTATCCAGTTAAGTTAAATGGCTCCTGTTCTCCCAAATTCAATCAATATTTCCCTTATAACCGGAAATACCTTTGTAACGAAGAGGAACAGCTTTATACCCAGATGCAGCGTCCCTAGAAATTATAACAGACAACTATTATCTGCTCAAAACTACATTCTACCTTTATCAACATCTTTGAGATTATTTCCCCAGTTTCGAATTGCGTTTGGATCACAAACCAAGATTGTAACATCTGTTGCATGCGCGACTGGGACTGATGTTGCAGTTGAGGAGCCAGATTTATCTGCCGCTCATAGTGATGCTACAGAAGTGACCGGAGAATCTTCTGCCAAATCAAATGTCATTCCTCAATCCAAGCGTGCAAGACCTGTTAGGAAGAGTGAGATGTCTCCTGTGAAGAACGAACAACTTATTCCTGGAGCAACTTTTACTGGAAAAGTTAGATCTATCCAGCCATTTGGTGCTTTTGTCGATTTTGGAGCATTTACAGATGGGCTTGTACATGTTTCAAATCTGAGTGATAGCTTTGTGAAGGATGTAGCTAGTGTAGTTACTGTTGGTCAGGAGGTGACAGTAAGACTAGTTGAAGCAAACATGGAGACAGGGCGAATATCTTTGACCATGCGTGAAAGTGATGATGGAAAGCAACAGAAAGATAATTCTAGACCTACTAAAAAGACCGGTCAAAAATCTAATGAGAGGAAAGAGGATGTGAAGAAAAAGTCAAAGTTTGTGAAAGGACAAGATCTTGAAGGGACTGTAAAAAATCTAACTAGAGCTGGTGCTTTCATCTCTCTTCCTGAAGGGGAGGAAGGGTTCCTGCCTACATCAGAGGAACCGGATGAGGGATTTGGAAGCCTAATGAGTGGTGGTTCTTCATTGGAAATTGGTCAAGAAGTTAATGTTCGAGTATTGCGCATCGGTAGAGGACAGGTAACATTGACAATGAAAAAGGAAGAAGATGCTCAGGAGTTGGATACCAAGCTCAGCCAGGGTTGTGTAGTACATACAGCAACTAACCCTTTTGTGTTGGCTTTCCGTAGTAACAAAGTCATCTCTGAATTTTTGGATGAAAGAAAACACGAGGATGGACCAGTTGAGAGTGCTAAGCAGGATCCTATAGGTACTTTGGACAAGGAAGAGGAGGTAGAAACAGTCCCTGATAGTTCTCCAAGTGCCGAAATAGAAACTGAAACCTTCAAAGAGCTGGAGGCTAGCTCTGGACTACCGAGCGATGATGGAGGCCTGCCTTCTAATGATCAGTTAACTGAGGAACCAACTCCAATAGAATCAAAAGAAAGTGAGGAAGATGTGGATATATCTGGAAAAATTGCTGATGACACCTTGCTGTCAGAGATTGTTGAGGAATCTGCAGAGAAAGAAGCTGACGATGTCATGGTAAAAGATGAAGGGCAAAGTCAGGATCCAGACACTTCAGTTCCTTCAGCCACACAAGATGAATCAGAATTATCTAGAGAAATAACTGATCAGACCTTGTTGTCCGATAATACAGAAGAAGTTGTGGAGAAGAATACGGATGATGTAACAGCAATAAATGAAGATTCTACTGAGAAACCAGAGCAGACTGTTCCTTTCTCCGCACAAGATGAAGAAAAGACTGGTGCACCTAACCCTGAGGAAAATTCCATCGCTGAGACCACATCTACAGGTTTGCAATTAAACCATGTTTGAATTCCAGGTGATTTGTATTGGGAGAATGCTCAGTTGGATCCATTATTGTTAAAGTACTCTATATTCTCTGCTGTGTGCTGTCTGGGAGAACACGGATAAATCCTTCCTTGTGAAAAATATTCAATATCACCTGGCTCAGCTATCTTGGAGTATGAAGGAACTCATAATGATCTCAATCATAATTAACACGATGTGGACCCTAAAATATGACCGATATTAAGTTTGTGAAGTTCATTCTGAAATTTCATGTTAGCTAGAGTGCTTGGCTCTCTAATAAATGTTCAAAATATCATGTTCTGTATGCAGAAAGTCAGGTTAGTATAGAATTTACTGGAAAACTGGGAGATGATATAACCACGACTGAAGTACAATCAAATATTTCTGCTGGCGAAGAGGAAGATACAGAAGGTGTCCATCAGAAAAATGGAAATGTCTCAATTTCTAGTGGCCCAACCGATGCTTCTGAAAATGGAACAACCACGAAAGGTCTTTACTTTCTTTTTAATTCATGGTCAGACTTTTTTTTTATATTTCTTATAGGGTAGGGGTATGTGATCTTAATCATGATATCTCTCTTACAATGGTAGAGACCGATATCTATAAACCCTATTGGTTAATTATTGTTCATTCACACGTTCGAGTGCTTCTATTATTCTGCATTGGCAATATCAAAAGGTTCTCTGAGCAACTTTGAATGGAAATTTTTCATCCTTATGTAATATTATCATTACATGAGGCAGCAATTAAACTCGTTTTGACTTGAGGTCTTGAGCATGAAGCGCACATGATAAAATAATCGAAGTGTGTATCTGGTGTGCTAAGTTTACTTAATCAATTCACGAGTTTCTGAGTAGAACTATAGGAAATTTGTCATCTGATGCTTTGTGATGAGTTGTCTCATTGTGTTGCTTACCAATTGGAGATGATTTTTGTTACCCGGTATTCAGTAGTTTCCTAGTGCTTTGGTTCCTCCTTCAACATCTTTGTCATCTCCTAACTAAGATCTAATTATTCCTTTTTGCAGCTGCTATATCCCCAGCTCTGGTCAAGCAATTGCGTGAGGAAACAGGAGCTGGAATGATGGACTGTAAGAAAGCTCTATCTGAAACTGGAGGAGACATGGTTAGAGCTCAGGAAAACTTGCGCAAGAAAGGTTTATCAAGTGCAGATAAGAAAGCTACTAGGGCCACAGCGGAAGGAAGAGTTGGTTCGTACATCCATGATAGCAGGATTGGTGTCCTGATAGAGGTAAATTGTGAGACAGATTTTGTTGCTCGAGGTGACATTTTCAAGGAATTGGTTGAGGACTTGGCCATGCAAGTGGCGGCATGCCCTCAAGTACAATATCTCCACACTGAAGATGTTCCAAAAGAGATTGTTGATAATGAGAGAGAATTAGAAATGCAGAGGGAAGATCTGTTATCAAAGCCAGAGCAGATTAGATCCAAGATTGTTGATGGGCGGATAAAGAAGAGACTGGAGGATATGGCCTTACTTGAACAACCTTTTATCAAAGATGATAAGATAGTGGTGAAGGACTGGGTGAAGCAGACTGTTTCAACTATTGGAGAGAATATAAAAGTGAATAGATTTGTGCGCTACAACTTGGGAGAAGGATTGGAAAAGAGAAGCCAAGATTTTGCTGCGGAGGTTGCTTCTCAAACTTCGGCAAAACCTGCAACCATGTCCACAAAGCAAGAGCCTGCTGCTGCTTCTGAAACCAATGAAATTACCGAAAAGTAAGCAGATGCAAAAAATAAATGTCATTCCTGCAACTCTTCGTTCTATTTATTTGTTAAGATTGAGCATGAAATGAGATGGAAAATTCATAGAGGCCAGGACTAGCTACTATGGATAACGTCTGTTTGTACATTTGCTTCTTAATCTGCATGGCAATCCCATAACATACTGTTAGGGCCGGTTATTCCTTGTCTACATACTCGATTGGACAATCGAGAAGTTCATTTCCGTTACCTGGTTCGGCTTATTCTTATGTTTTCTATCGAAACGTCATTCAAGAACTACTAAATTCAAAGAGATTTTGTTCATATTGAAAATGTGATGTAATCTATGGGTCTCTTTTCTCCTTCTCATCTCCTCTACTAATAACTGCACCTAAGCACATGTTAATAATTTACGGGACTAATCAAAGGAATTAATTTTCTACCAAAAAGATGAAAACATAGCTTGCTGCTTGAATGGTATTTGCCTATCATTATCAAGTGTTCTAATCCGTGTAGCTGTAAAGGATTTTCAGACTGCTAAACTATGATCACTTGGTAAAAATTCATGAAATTTTGTATTCCATTTCTATAAAGTCTTCAGAAAATGTACTTTTTCCATAAATCTCCATTTCTAGAAAATCTTTAGAATATGTACTTTTTCATAAATCTCCAATCAAATTACGTTTTGCTTACAGTGTGCATTGGTTCCTTGTTTAATTGCAGTCCCCCGAAAGCACTGGTTTCAGCTGCACTTGTGAAACAACTTCGAGAAGAAACTGGAGCTGGAATGATGGATTGCAAGAAATCTCTAGCTGAAACTGGAGGAGATCTCGAGAAGGCACAAGAGTACCTTAGAAAGAAGGGCCTTTCTACTGCAGACAAAAAATCTAGCCGACTTGCGGCTGAGGGAAGAATTGGGTCTTATATTCATGATTCTCGAATTGGTGTTTTAATTGAAGTAAATTGTGAAACCGACTTTGTGGGTAGAAATCAAAACTTCAAAGAATTGGTTGATGATTTCGCAATGCAAGTTGTGGCTTCTCCACAAGTAAAGTACGTATCCATTGAAGATATCCCAGAAAGCATTGTTAATAAAGAGAAGCAATTGGAGATGCAAAGAGAAGATCTTCAGTCTAAGCCCGAAAATATAAGAGAGAAGATTGTCGAAGGAAGAGTCATAAAAAGGCTTGGAGAGCTTGCTCTTTTAGAACAGTCCTTCATAAAGAATGACAGTTTGTTGGTGAAAGACTTGATAAAGCAGACTGTTGCTGCCCTTGGGGAGAACATTAAAGTTAGGCGGTTTATCCGTTTCACTCTTGGCGAGGTAAGTGCTGCAACATCGGTGAATGAAGCCGAAGCTAAGATTGAAGAGACAGTTGCATAAAATTTCGGACATGGTTTAGTGGAAAGACTTGTCATACATTGAAGGGATACATGATTCTATCTTGGAATGTTCCAACATAAAGCAGTCAGTCTGGTATGAGTTGGATATATTTGTACGATTAGAAACAACAATTTTTGAGGAAATGACACTTGTTTTCATCAAGTTTTACATGATTACTTATTGAAGACTTCAGCTAAATTTTGTAAGTTGATTCATGCTTTCTAATAGCTCTTTGTGACCCTTGTGGCCTTGTGTTGTTTTAATGTGTTCTATATATGTTCTTCTATAAACATTCGAGTAATCTACCATCATCCCTTGCACTAATATTTCTGTTTAGCACTTCAGAAAAGTCTTGAATATTTTAAGTTTGTTTACTCATGAAGTGTTTAGTTTCGTTAGAGAGGAGGAATGCCAGGAACCAGAAAACTAGTTTATGATATTTTGCACAGATATTCGTGAATTCGATACGGGTCATAAAAAAGCAGATTAAAATTATTCAGATACATCAAATGCTGAGAGGTTAATCTTCAGATGCCAAATTCGAGTCTATGTTCAAGAATTATTGGAGTGGCTACAAAATAACACAAATTTAGACTCTGGACTTTCCAAGCTTGCGTTCGAAAAGGGTTTGAAGGAGGAAAACTTGAAGGATGCTAACCCCAACAAGTGCAACCGATTCCAAAATTGCCTTGTGGACTGCTCTTCTACCCATTGCCTCATTAACTGCACCCATAAATACAATAAAATTTAAAGCATAATGCTGTATACAACAAATTTACAGTGTTACTAAAACTTATAGTAAGTGGTAATAGTGAACTCAAATCTTTTAAACTATACAACTGCCCAAATATAATGTTTCGGCCGTTCTTTCTGTAGAGGATAATTATTGCTCACTCCCATTAATTTCATCAACTTGTAACTTATGGAAATAGAACGAGTGACATTAGAACGAGTGACATTAACTATGATACCAACTATATTTACGAAAACTTATAAATGATCCGACTTATTGGAGATTTGTAGTTTTCACCGTAGTGTTACTAATGAAGCTGATATAACACATAATCGTGTCGAAAGCATATAACTATGAATATTTATTTACCTAGTGCCTGCCGATCAGTCTGTGCCTCCAACCAATGTTGTTCGAACTGGATATTGTAGAGAGCTTCTTCTAACTTTGAGATTTGTTCCCTCAATGGATTGAAATGCTCTGCCCCACATTTTTATACATTGGAAACAAGAAGACCCAAAGCCGAACAAAATGAATGAAAAATATAATTATCCCCCAAAATCCCAAATATTATCCTACAACCGTCTAGATAAATATTCAAACCGGCTCGATTAAGTACATTTAGTTGAGTGCTTACCATCCTTTGCATGTTGATCATAGGACACAAAATGACCAACATGAACATCAAAGTCTATGGTCTCGTGATACGGAGATTTGTTGGTGAAGCAAAATCGATACACCCCTTTTCTTTGAGCCATAAACTCATACTTCTCATTCGTGCTCTCTTCAAATTCGTGTATCCGATCCCCTGTTGGTCCCTTTATCTGATGCATAAACATTTAATTACTTTCAACAAAATATTTGAATCTGAAATATGAGCTTAATGTAGCTTAACCACTCCTGCTAAGACCGAAAGCTCGTAATGATTCATTAAATAAAAATAAAAATACCGAAAGATCAACGCCCTGATCTGAATAATGCAATGGAGCATCAGCTCTGATGACAACAAAAGAAACACGGACAGTGTCTCCCTCGTACGCAACACCGTGAGACAAACACTCTTCTCTGTCTATCACAAATCTTATACCAAACCCTCCTTTTATTTCCAGCAATAATAATAATATTAATATCATCATCCAATCCAAGTATTCAAAAGAAACACTTTTTCCAGAAAATCCCATCACAAAAATGCATTCGATGATCAAGAAATGTTGTATATATGTATATCTCGAATATTTGGGATCTGTACATTTTTTAGGTGTTTGAGGACGGAAAAAGCCATTGCTGATTTGTAGAGTGTTAGTTATAATTTTTGTGAGTAGTATTGTCGTCAAACTTCGCACTTCTTCAAACACACACATATTTGGTCTCTTTGATCAGTTCAATTCTTAAGCAAAGGATTTGATATCATATAATATTTTTGTTATCATCGATATTAAATATCTTAGTTTAATAACTTATAAAATGCACTAATTATAATTTATTACTATTTGGTCATCTAAGCGCCCGAACCCAATCGCATATATTGGGTTGGATGATTTTTTTCATGCATACTCACCCACGTACACCCATACACAATATGCTAAAATTAAAAATATATGTACTAAAATGTTTTTACTCTTTATCCAAATATAAAACTGAGCCCATGCTTAATAGAATCTCGTGGAAAAGCTATTTTGTAATACCCTTGTCCCATATTGGTTGTTGATGAAAATTTAAAGTGGTTTATAAAGGCTTACGATGGGCTATTATAGCAATTTGGGTTAACCATTTTCATATAGCGAGGACGGATACAAAGTAGTTGCTATAGGAGTCCATTGTTCAGTTGCGCTTGCACGGGCCTGGGCCCGGGGCGTAACAGAATGGTATGAGAGCCGGTCACCGGCAGAAAACACCGGGAGATAAGTGCTATGTAGGGCAAAGTGCTACGTGCGTAGGAGCAACCTCTTGAACCTGCGGGGCAAAGTGCCACGTTGGTGGGAGCCACCTCTTGAACCTGCGGGGCAAAGTGCTACATGACGGGAGCCACCTCTTAAACCTGTAGGAGCCACCTCTAGATTCTCGGTGCCGGTGAATCGATGAGTTAGGTCGCGACGAGGACGTCGCGTTCAAAATGAGGGGTAATTGTAATACCATTGTCCCACATTGGTTGTTGATGAAAATTTAAAGTGGTTTATAAAGGCTTACAGTGGACTATTATAGCAACTTGTGTTAACCATTTTCGTATAGCGAGGACAGATACGAAGTAATTGCTATAGGAGTCCATTGTGCAGTCGCGCTTGCACGGGTCTGGGCCCGAGGCGTGACATATTTTATAAATGCATTTCTAAAATTAAATACTTCTATATCTACACTGATTTAAATTGGGATATTTCGAAATATTTTACTAAATTAAACATTTGTTAATTTTTAATTGTTATTCAGTGGGAGGTTAGAAGAAAGAACTATATCATTAAAAATCAAACGAATTCAGATTAATGTGAATCCAATCGAGCTAATTTAAATTTTTTATATATATCAAATTCATATAACTCACTGAATAAAAAAACATGTAAAAATCATTTTCCATAATTTCCACCTATTAAATGGAGAAGGCACTAGGGATGGCAATGGGACGGGTCCAAGCCCGGACCCGCAATGAACCAGCCCCATCGGGGCGGGTTCATTCCCGCTTCAACCGGGTTTGGAAGCGGGGCGGGGTGGGTCCTGGGATTGGCCGAACCCGCCCCATACCCACCCCGCAATACATTTTTAATTTTTTTTAAAAAAAATATGATATTGATTATACATTTTGCTTCTTTAATTGAACAATAAAGTGTCATTATTTAATTTTATATCAAAATTCATGTGTTCATGTTAAAGAAATTGGACATTTTGAAGGAAATAAGAGCAAATTAATAAATATTTAGTAGTTTAAAGATAGTTTTGCAATTATTATAAATATTTACTAGAGAAAACATAAAATTTAATCACAAAACTCAACTTTTGTGTTTCAAAATTGATTTCTAGCTAAATTTTTTTAAAAAAAAAATAAAAAAAAACTGGAACCAGGGCGAGGCGGGTAAACCCGTCGGGTTCGTGGGTCTAAGCGGGGCGGGACGGGTCCGAGTTTTATGTGTAGCGGGGCCGGTCTTGAGATTGGTCAAACCCGACCCATTGCCATTCTTAGAAGGCACGTAAAAATCACGGGGTTCAATATCATATCGGGATAATATAATAAATTGTCTGAAGTTGAATATAATGTGGGTTCAATATCATAAAAAATAGCTATAGCCAAGTGCTTTAATATTTTTTTAAAATTAGATATAATCTTACGGATATTACGTGCACGTGCTTCCAATCGTTGTTTTTAAAAATGTTCTTATGCCTTATTCTGCTCGTCTTCATCCCTCTCGATACACAAGCTGCACCATAACCATCTTGCATCTTCACCACAATATAATTGGTTACAAGCTAGGGCATTTGATTCTCGTCTTCTCCACTTATCTTCCGACTTCAGCGAATGAAGGCTGTGAATTGGGGGAGAAACTAGGGCACTCAGCGATTCTCCACCTCTATTAGTGTTCTCACAGCTGCTTCGGTGATTCTCCGATGCCAATCGATAGTATGGGTTAGAATGAGGGATAAATTAGGGTATCAGTGGAAGATGTTTCAAATTGGGAATGAAGTCGTAGCTCCAATAAAGTATGATAGACCGCACGTCAAGGACACGACCATCTAAAATTATAAAACTGTATGGACTAAATCGACACATGAACAAAGTGAATGTTTGTTCATGAATAAATCAAAACTATAAAGATATTTTAATGTACGATACATATGATTTTGAAGCCACGTACTTTTCACGTCTAACTTGATGTCAGGGGATTGAACTGAGCAAATTTTTTAACACTTTATGGAAAATTAATGAAAAATGCATAAATCTGCTTTTGTTACTCTTCAGTGTGTGTAACCCAATAATAATTGACCAAGCAAAAACTTCCAAGACTGCTTTTTCCCTCCCCCTCCAAGTAAAAAACATGGAAAGTCTCAGTCCAGTGTTGAAATCCAAAAGAAAGTGGAAAATTTGGTCCCAGATACTCAAATTTCTCACAGCACGCACCACTTCTAATTAAAAAACAACTCAATGCTATACAAAATAAAGTAGATGCATTTACAAGTAAACCTCATTTACACGTTATATATATGATGATGATGTACGTGTATATACTTTTTGTTGGTTTTTGAACACAAGCCATATTAATTGGTTTGTTGTATCTTGCTAGCTACCTTAAATATTGTTATTTTCTTCCCTAAACTAAATTTGAGTGCTTCTCAAATATCCTCAGGTACTGGTATAATGTATGGCTATTTTGATGATGTCTTGGCATTGGATTCTCATTAGCAACAGTTGTAATGTTGTTTCCTCTAGGACCAGGTGATGTTGGTGGAGTTTCATATAAAACCGAGGCTTCCAAAGCCTGACGACGATTATTTTCTTGATCTTGATAACGCCTTTCTACGCGTAGTGCTGTGATGTATAGACCACTGGCCAGAAAGACTGTCAGTAAACTAAATACTCCAGCAGATGTGAACAAACCTTGTTGAAGGATTAGGCAATTAGACCGTGGAGTTTCCCAGTTTTTGAGGTGACCCGACTCAACGCTTAGCCCAATTAATAGTAAAATTTCTGCCACAGCAAACGAGATCCTGCAAATAATTGAAGCATTATACTTTTTGGGGAATTTTCCTGGTCTTTATTATATTTACTTCTTGATTGGTTATATAGATATATATTTACATTTGTATAAGCAGTGGATTTGTACTTCTTACCATGTTGTGGTAAAGAAAAATCCAGCTTGCAATGTGAATGTCTTGGCAAAATCAGAATGAGAATCCCAACTGATTTCAAGTAGTGGGTCTGATTTACTAACTGCAATCAGTATGTATGTGTGCTGCAATGCCATAGTCACTGCAAGGATAAGAAATGCAACAATTGCTGATAAAAGAGGCATTTTCCCACTACTTTTGTAAGCACATAGGGATTTGCTTCCTTCTGTATTATTGTCATTTGTGATTGCCCATTTCGCCTGCAGAAGTACCAAATTATACATTATAAGTTTTTGGTTGGTTTTATTGGCATGTTTTGCTACAAAAGAGGTCTATTTGAATCGTGTCTACTCCTGCCGAAGGACGTTGGCCAGCTAGCACCACTTGTATTTGCGAGCCAAAAGGTCCCAAGGATTGTACAATGTACTAAAAAAAAAAGTTGTCTGCTCCCATGCGGCATACACAAAAGGACATTGAATACTATGACATGCATTTAAGTGTTTTTTCGATCTTTTCTTTTCATGACACTTCCAAAATCACTGTATTACTTCAAATTTAGTCTCTCTTTTTTACTTTCAATGCATGTGTTATGGTAGGAAGATAATATGTACGAATGACAAAATAGTAAGGTGTAAAAACTATTTAAGAGGTAGACCCTACTAACAATGCTAAGAAGATTCTCAATTGATCATGTACATTGTGATAGAATCAGTACCTCCGAACGTGTGGTCTCTGCTACAATGCACAAAATGAAGCAAAACAAGCCTAATAATATTGACAAAACCATAAGGAATGCACCAGTCTTGTTGCCAAGATCACAGTTATTCCGGGTTGGAGCAAGATCAGCGTGCGTAACCGCCATTTTCTTGACGGTTAATATGCAAAATAATCAAGGGTTGAACTGGTGCAACATGTATAGCAGAAAGATATAGAGATCAAACACAATTTGTCCACATGAGAAAAAGTTATGGATTTCTAGAATTAGAATTGCTTGGAATAAGGGTTGCTTAAAGCTTATACATTCCAATATTCTTGTGCTTTTCGTAAAAAAGTACATTTTCACACGAATGAATGGCATTGCTTGATTTACTAGAGATACCATATATTAAAGATCAGAATTTAACTCAAAACTCTAGTGAATAATTTATGTTAGAGTGGATTCCAAGTCAACCAATTTTTATTTTTTGAGAGGGGAATGGGCTAAAAAAAATTTTCGCAGACTCGAACCCGTGTCTCTCTAAAGTGGAGATGAACTCTTACCAGTTGAGCTAGACTCAGGAGCTCCAAGTCAACCAAGTGTGGCTATGGGATTTGGTCGTCTTTCCGTGAAAACATTATTCATTTAATTAATGTTGGGTTTGGCCCATTACCTTATTATGCCATTGGGCTTTGGCCCCTCTTTTATTACCTAACCGAGCCCCCCCCCCCCCCCTTACCATTCCCTACACCTTCTCATCTCCCCCATACTCCAGAAGCTTCTTGGCCCCCCCCCCCCCCTCCCCCCCCCCTTTACCATTCCCTACACCTTCTCATCTCCCCCATACTCCAGAAGCTTCTTGGCTCTCTGCGTCTCTTCGGATGGCTGGCTTGACCGTGTCCTTGGAACTTGCTCCCCTTCTCTTCGTCTCCCTCGGTGCTATTAATGTTGGTATGGTTCCATGATGAGGTACTACTCTGATATCCGAAATCCTTAGGGTTTTTCGTTCCCCCTTTTTCGTCCCTGTTCCAGTGTGGTTCGGATTTGAGGCGTGAGCTTTGCCCTGCGGTTAACCTTGGTGGTTCTAACTGTGCTTGTCTGGTTTATGCTCTGTGTTGCCTCTAACCCCTTCCTTGGTGTATCCTTGTGTGATTCCCGTTACTGGTTCTGTTCGGGCAGTGCTGGTGTGTGGCCGTGAGTCTTCACCTTTGTGGTTAGGCTGTGGTGCAGCCGTGTGGTGCTGTGTGTGCCGTGCGTGCTTGGTGGCTGCCGTGAGTCCATTTGGACAGCAGGAGTCTCCAACTTTTGGATACGATACATTGGTTCACCGGTGACGACGTTGAAAGGAAACCCTGCTCGACCTGAGCCCAAATTCCTTACTCTTGTTTAGAATTTCAGTTTATAGTTTTTGTGAATTGTATACTGTGATTTCTTTTTTATTATTGATTGCAGGTTATCAATCGATATTGAAAGCGGAACGTATACCTTACAATTAATAATAAGTTTATTCTTGGAACCCTTTTATCTCTGTATATACATACATACTATTGCATGAAAAAAGATTTTGAGATTGCATTAGTACTTGCATTTTCTGGATCCCAAAGTGTGGCATCAGTGATGCTCTTGAATTTCCAAATACGTATTTATTAATATCAAGAATCGAAAGCACAGAATTTATAAACCTACCTATTATTTATTCCATAAAAATTGAATTATTCTTTGTTACTGTTAATGTGCCTAATATCCGTAATGTAAATATGTTAATTAGCATCAATTTTTAGAGATTTTTTTACACAACTTAGTTTAGGTTCATTGTAATAATTGTCTATTATTTGTGTTAGCCTATAAATATAGGCATAACTCATTATATGAAACATATAGAATACATTATAATTTCCCAATATTAAATTATTTAACATGGAATCAAGAGCTTTTGCCCAACTCTTCTGATAAAATTTGCAAGAACAATTTTGTTCTTGTTTCTTAAATTTTTTCCCTCTAATTTTGACTTCTATTTTGTCCAATTTTGACTATGAAGTTATGTGATCTCTTCAATTTCACATATCTTGTAACTACTATCATGGCTCAAAATGATGTGTCCTATCTATTCATATTATTCTTGATGACACTAATTATTCCCATTGGGCTCAAGCATTTCAAAACTTCCTTCATAAATTATGGAAAAATGTCATTGGTAGTGTCACTCTTCTTGTTGCTACTGATGTCGAATCCTCTGAAAAATTCATTGCAAGATTTGAAGAGTGGGACAATGATAATCATAAAATTATCACTTGGAACACTAAGGGAGTTTGGGGCTTTTTGGCTGATCACTACACATATGCTGATCTTTCTCGACAGTATCATCGATATGCCATGAAACAACATGGCCAATCCGTTCAGGACTTCTACTCGGACATGGTTTGCATTTTGGATGAGATCGTTGAATCCGAACCACATGGGGCACATACCAGTGAAGCTGACAAGTTTTTTAGTTATCGTGATTCTCATCGACTTATTCAGTTTCTTATGGCACTGCTTGATGAGTTTGAATCTATTCGGACCTCTATTCTCAATAGAAAACTACTACCTTAATTTGATGTTGCTCGCAAAGACTTGATGTCTGAAGAAACTCATCGACAAACATCTATTTCACGCCCTACAGATATGGTCCTTGTTGCTCCTCCTTGGTCTAGCTCAACAACCCGACAACATGCATATTCCTCAGCAAATAAATGCATTATTGAGTGCAAGTATTATCATCATTCAGATCATTATATTTCCGAGTGCGCAAAAGACCAGGGTACTTGAAATTCTTCTCCTCGCCCTGTTGCTGCTGCTGCGGATCTCACCAACCCCTTCCTGAGTCTATTGTCATTCCCACTACCGCACATCTATCTCCTATGACCTCGATCTCCACTTATTTTTTTCTCGTGTTTGTTGTCTTATTAAGGATCCACTTACGAAGACAACTGTTGGGATCGGGCGTAAAATTGCGCGGTTGTTTGAATTAACATTATGCCGCTGTTCTCAGAATTCTTCGCTGTGTCAAAGGTACCTTTTTGCATGGTCTTGATTTCTCAGCACAATCATCTTTCCAAGTTCGTGCATACTCTGATTCTGATTTGGTTGGTGCTACTAAAATACATACTCTCGATCGTAGCATATGAGATACATCAGAGAATTTGCCGCCA
The DNA here is from genome assembly GCA_907163345.1 of Haberlea rhodopensis. NCBI lineage: Eukaryota > Viridiplantae > Streptophyta > Magnoliopsida > Lamiales > Gesneriaceae > Haberlea > Haberlea rhodopensis. Next base: position 39,035 of record CAJQUN010000828.1, on the reverse strand, counting down.
GAATATTTGGAAAATTGTTCCCGAATATTAATGAAGGGTTTAAGTCCACTACTTAACATTGTTCAGGGGTTAAGTGCATGTTTTAAAAGGTTATGGGGTGAAGTACTAAAGGGGATGAACGTTAGGGGGTGTCCCGCTTTTTACCCAAATTAAATTAACAGTTTTTCTATAGATGATAGTGCTCGTATTAAATTTATCCATGATTTAAAAGATGATATCGCTTAATATTTTAAAATTTTATTGTAAGTTTATTTTATTTTAATATTATTAAATTGTTCTAATATCACATTATTAAATACTCTGGTGATAAAATGTAATTTATTATATTTAGTTCCTAAACTAATTTATACCATCTGTTATATATATATGTATATATATATCACAAACTAATTTTTATTTCTAAAAATTTTCTTTTTTAAAATAACAAAAATATTTAATATGAATTGATTATAAGTAGTTACTCGAATATCAAATTTATATTGATATTAAGATTTAATATATGCTCACAAGTTTCCGTAAGCAACCAATATAGTTTACGTGTAAGTATAATTCCTCAAATTTTCTTCGTGTTTTTGGATAATTTAGGGTATTGGTTTCTTCATATCAAAAAGTTAAAAATTTGCATTTTTGCCCCAACAAATTACATTTATACCCACAAAATCTACATTTTGACAACCTAAAATTATATTTTGACCCCTTATTCGTCTCGTATACGAGAACCTCAATGACAATCACTGAGACCCACGTATAATGGTGGATAATTGCCAAAGATTGTCCTTAGAATCACGAACACAAACCTTGACCCAATGATTTACGAGGACCAAGAACCCAAGGTATAACTTGTAAAAGGTGTGTCTGCTATTCAATCCAACTCATAGGAAAAACTTCTCAAGCCATTGAACAAAGGAGTGGCAGTTGAGAGTTGACTGGTTCAAGGGCAAGAAACTAATCGGCTGCTGCTGTTAAATGAGAGCTTTACCTGCTCATCAGGTGGCCTTGATCAAGTGCTATAAATGGGATATAAGACTTGAGTTGCAAGTGAGGGAGTCATTCTAAATAGAAAAAGAAAACAAGAGAGACGCACGAGAGAGGAGAAAAACAGAGAGGAAAAATGACCGAGTCATGGAGTTTTTTGGGAAGCAATTGTAGGAGAGACTTCTAAGGAGATTCATTGGAATCCATAGGAGTGAATCTCGGGTGAACTTCTGATTGTGTAATTACTTTGTATTACTCAAGTGATTCAATAAAAGACACCTTCGGTGGAGTAGACATTTCATTGGTCGAACCACGTAAAATCGTCTCATGTTCGTATTCTTGTTCCTATTTGTTATTCTTTCTGTGTCTGTTTCTTACTGTGTCTGTGTCATATGGATGTTTTGGTGCGACTTTAATGATCGAGCGTTTAAATCTGGATCACCAAATACAAGCTATTCCCATATGGTTTCAAGATACAAGTTATTGGAGTTCTGTTTACTTTCAAGATTTACTAACTTGTTTGCAATTCATAATCTGCGCAACTATTCAAAAGATTCAAGAATTTCCTAACATAACTTATATAAATGTCACATTGATGAATGCCTTGATAAATTTCAAATGCTGATGCACAAATTTGCTAAGTAAATATGATTTAAAATACAACATAAAATGAGCTGTTTTACATGAAATCTTATAGGACTAAAAACCTGACCTAGAGAATGTATGGTGGGCTTGAAATAATGTAAAATTTAGGGGTGTGAGTTCGGGTCGGGTAATCAAATACCCGACAAGAACCAATCAGGAATGGCAATTTGGGAAAATCGGGTATCAGGTAATACCCGATTCCCAGCTCGAGTGTCGGTAATGGGTATTGTTTTGGACCTCGATCGGGTTTTATTTTCTTTTTTTACGAAATGAAAAAGGGGGGGAAAGAAAGGAAAAAACTGTAAACTCGGATACCCAAAATTTCGGGTCGGGAATTGGGTAGTTCTTAGGGAGACCCGAAATTTCGGGTACCCGAACCGATCTAATCGAACCCCGAAATACCCGACCCGATTCCAAACCTAGTTAAATTTAATGAACCTTTACAATTATGCCAATAAATTAAAATTAAATCACTAAATAAATCAAGTTTTGGAGCCCATAAACACATAAATTAATCCTCAATCACCAATCTTAATTAAACTAGTCCATAACTATTTAATTTGAGCGTGAGCTTGTAGATTGATCATATAAGTTAAGCTCTCACTTAAATTTGGCCCGATTTGTATGATTGGACCTTAATATTTTCAATTAACACGATCAATGATTTAAAACATGTGCTACAATTGCAACATTCTTAAAGTGAAATATAGGAACACTAACTTTAGATTGATAAAGGCCAAAAACAGTATTTTATTTGGAAGTATACACAAACGACTACGTGTCAAAAGGCAAATAACCCTTTAAAAGTTGTTTCGTAACGAAAGGGAAAGAAGGGTTAGAATAACCTTCACGTTTTAGGCATGATTCATTTTTTAAACACATGACTAGATTATTAATTTTGAGGGGTTCTGAGTAAGTAATTTTGGTAATAGTTCGTCAATTTACTGAACTCAACTGAAAGACGGAGCGATGGCGTGCCCGATGAGCAGTTCGGTTTGCACATGGCTTATCTTATGGATAGTCTTTTTTTTTTTTTGAGAAGCAAAATAATAATATTAAGAAGAGACTATAAGTGGCACTCTAACCCAAAGTAAGAATACAAACCTACGTACACATAATAAGTAACCAAACAAAAAACATTACATAGATTTTAGACACAAAACATGCTCCAAAAACCAATCGTTCAAGGAATAACTAAAGAGTTAAAATACCGGGCTTTGATCAACATCCAACTATACTTCTTGATGTTATCCACCACACCGAACACATCAGAAATTGAGCCTTTGAAAATACGTTTGTTTATTTCAAACCAGATGCACCACACAGAACATACCCATAACATTGTCCGAACACTTACCGAAATCCCTGAAATACGCAGGCCACCATGGGATTTCATATGGCTACTTGGATCCTCATCACCAACATAAACTAACTTCAGCCGATTATACATTTCGGACCAACCGTCATAATAAAAATTGCATTTACAAAACTGATGGCAATGATCATCCTCTTCAACTGAACAAAAAACACAGTTGGTTTGAACAACTAAAACACCCCTACCCTTCAAATTTGTAAAAGTTGCCACTTTGTTTAAAATGATTTTCCAAGTTAAAACAATTGCCTTTATAAGGGAGCAATCTTGCTCTATAACCTTGAAAAAATATGGCTGGAGGGAACCTGAAAATGAGAACTAGAATCCATCCGACCATAAGCAGACTTGATAGAATAGATACCATCCACTGCGAGCTCCCAAAACTAACAGTCCTAAGCATTTGCAACAAAATTCGCCCTATTAATGAACACAAGAAAATCATCAAAAGAGGTTAATTCCGAGGATTGCAAACATCTCCTCCATTTTAGGTCACAGAACCACTTTCCTTCACTCCACTTAATTTACTTCACTGATAGAGTTCTCTTTGTTTGAGGACATGCTGAACAATCTTGGGAATTTAGCTTTGAGACAAACCCCTCCAATCCACTCGTCTTCCCAGAATAAGGTCAGCCATTACCCACTTTTCTACCAAGATTCTCTTTTGAACCACTTGAAATTTGGTTTATGCTCAAAATCAAGAAAGTCATTCCACCACCCCGAGGCTTTAATGCATCCTCTGATCTGATCATTACCTTCTCTAACTCTCTAAAAAAACCCATATTTTGATCGTAAGACTTTGGCCCAAAGCTGGTGCTTATCAGTTCGGATTCTCCAATTCCACCTACCAAGCAAAGCTTTATTGAAAGAGTTTATGTTTCTCACTCGTAGACCCCCTTTATCTTTATCCAGACACACTTTTATCTCAAGCCACCCACCCTATTTTTCTTTTATCCTTACCCCCTCCCCCACAAAAATTGTCTTTGCAATTTAATCAGTTCATCCACAACTTTTTTGGAGCTTTATAAGAAGATAAAAGATACACCGGGAGGGAGGACAGAACAACATTCAAAAGAGTGACTGTACCCCCAATAGAGATCATTTTAGTTTGCCAACAACTGAGCCTAGATTTGAATTTATCGATCAAAGGCTTCCAAACCGATACTTTTCTATGAGGTGTACCCACTGGGACTCCAAGATAGTTAAAGGGAAAGGAACCTTTGCTACAGTTAATAAAATCAGCAGCTCTATCAAGCCACACATCATCGACATTAAGTCCTACTAATTTACTTTTGGCGAAGTTTACTTTTAAACCCGAAAGAAGCTCAAAATTTCTGAGCACGGCTTTCATTAGGATTATATTTTGCCAAGAAGCTTCACCCAGCATGATTGCGTCATCCGCAAACTGTATATGAGATATATTCACACAATCCTTCCCAACTTTTATTAGATGAAACAACTTTTGATCAATTGCCTTACTCATGAGACCATAGGCCTTCTGAAACGATCACCCTGTCGTAATCCCTTACCAAGTATGAACTTGCCCGAAGGGCTGGCTTTTAACAAAACAGATTTCGTGGCAGAGGAAACACACTACATAATCCAGCGACGCCAAATAGGATCAAAATTCAACGAGCCCATCATCTCATTCAAAAATTCACAATCAACAGAATCGTAGGCCTTTGCGAAATCAACTTTCAGGATAATACAAATTTTCGTCTTCTTTTTAACTTCATCAATCGTCTCATTTTAGGTTAAAACACTGTCAAGAATCTGTTTGTTATCCACGAACGCGGTTAGTAAGATGACATAATGTAACACTTTGGAAAGCCTAATGGCCAATAGTTTTGCAATGGCCAATAGTTTTGCAATGATTTTATACAAACAACCAATCAAAGAAATAGGCATGAATTCGTCATTATTCGTCGGATTAACTACCTTAGGAATTAGCGTGATAAAAGAAGGGTTAATACCACGTACCAGCTTGTTGAGCCTTAAACGCATGGTTGTGTTTAATGCTTTAATTTATCTCCGGTTTATTTTTGAGTTTTGATGATCAACAAAACTTGCATTTGTTGTACTAATATGACTACTTAGTGTACAGGATTAGATTGATAAATTGGTTGGGAAGACCAATGGAAGAGAACCCTAGTTATACAATAACATATGCGAGTTCATAGGACAAGCGGTGATTTTTATCAAGGAATCTATTGAGCTTGGACGAGAAGGAATGACATCTATGAACAACCAATTTAAGTGTTCAACATGTGTGGAATGATGTTGGAACAATTTCTTATGATGGGATGAAGACCCACAAACCAATGGTCCGTTGGTGGGCAAATTCATATAGAAGCCAATTGGAACGCTGTGCAATGTTTTGATTATATCTCTTGGCTCCATGCTCCGAACAAGGTGAATCCAAAGAGGTTGGAAAGCCAACTCAATATTCTAGATTTCATATTCGAACATCTCAGTCCAATTCGGATTGCATCATGGAGCAAAATGTCATGGAAGTCACAACAAGTGGTATCAGAGCCATTTGATTTTTGTTTTAAATCAAAATCTTTTTATGGCTAATCTAGCAAATGAGTTTGCTCAAGGTCAATCGACAAATCGCCCTCCGCTCTTCACGGGTGATAATTACGGCTATTGGAAAAATAGAATTTCTCTATACATTCAATCCGTAGATTATGACCTATGGAAGATCATAGTGAAAGGTCCACATGTTCCTTTAAAGGAAATTGGGGGAATAAGTGTTCCCAAAGAAATGGACGATTTCACTAGAGCGGATATGATATTAATTTCACAAAATGCTAAAGCTATTAATATTTTGCATTGTGCCTTAGATATGAAGGAGTACAACCGGATCTCAATGTGCTCAACCGCTAAGGAAATATGGGACAAATTGCAAATTTGTCATGAAGGAACCAATCAAGTGAAGGAGACCAAAATTGACCTTCTACAACTCAAATATGAAACGTTTGAGATGGAGCCCGGAGAAGAGGTGGATTCCATGTTTAGGAGGCTCACACTTATCATAAATGAGCTTGCCCAACTTGGAGAGAAGTACCCTCCAAAGCAAATATGGAGGATAGCACTAAGGGCCTTACCTAAAGAATGGGATGCAAAGAGGACGGCCATTATCGAGTCCAACAAAGGAGAAAGTGCTTCCTATGATCTTGATGAGCTCCATGGCACATTGGTGACTCATGAGCTTGAAGTTGCCACAAGGAGAGAAGTAAAGGAGGAGGATAGATCCAAGAGAAATGGGATTGCCTTGGTTGGAAGGAAAGACCACTCCGATGATGATGATGAGGAGATGGCATTGTTCACAAGAAAGTTCAAGAAGTTCTTCAACAAACATGGCAAGTCAAAGACCTCAAGTGCAACCAAACATGAATCCAAAAATGAGGTAACTTGCTATAATTGTCAAGAAAAAGGCCACTATGCTAACAAATGTCCTAGGAAGAAGAATGAGGACAAAGGCAAGAAGAAGGCGTTTATAGCCACATGGAGTGATAGCGACTCCGATGAAGAAGAAGCCACCAATCTTTGTTTAGTGGCTCTTGGAGATGAAGGAGATGAAAGCGACAATGAGGTACCTTCTTATGATGAATTATTAGATGCTTATAATGAACTCATTGATTGTCTTGGTAAAACCAAGAAGAGCAACAAAGTACTTAAGCTAGACTTGGCTAAGAAGGAAGAAGAAAATACTATTTTGAAAAACCAAGTGCTTAATTTAAAGACATCTTTTGCCAAGTTTAGTGAAAGTAGTATAAAGATGAATGAATTGTTTGGCTTGCAACGTTGTAGCTTTGATAAAGCCGGGTTAGGTTTTTCAAGCAAATCAAAATCTTTTTCAAGCTTGTTGGCCAAAGCAAAGCATGACTCTACTACTTGTAATTATTGTTGCAAAAATGGTCATACCAAGAACAAATGTAGGTATGCTAGAATCCAATACCAACCTAACAAAAGGTGGAAATGGATCCCAAAGGTGCCTAAGGTAGCTAACCATCAAGGACCCAAAAATCAAATGGGTACCAAAGATCCTTCTATTGCCAACTTGTTTTGTAGGGTCAACAATGGGAAGGAGGATGAAGGACCAAGCAACTCAAAGGAGGAGTTTGTTTTATTCACCACCATAGAAGAGGCAAGAGGCGTTGGACCAATGACAAGAACGAACTCTTGTCATTAAGGGTAAAATTTACGTTTTACATGTTAAAAGAGCAATTTCAAAATTCATTGGCACAAATTAATTGTGATCAAAAAATTATTGAAGCTCAATATTCATTGGAGTAAAATGCATAACCCCTTAGCATAATTGTTAAGTGCATGATGTATGCTTATCTTTTTATAGTAAGTAGCTTGATATGCTTTGTATTCAAATTTGAAAATGTGCAAATATATGATTTGTTTTAATGCCTTGATATTTTTATTATTTTGTTTTGGGCATGAATGCATGAACATATGCACACTTTGCAACTTTTAGAATTAATTGTTGAGTGCCTTAAACACATGGTTGTGATTCATCTCTATGATTTAATCTTAGGCTTGTTATGCCTACTATATGCTTGATGATGGACATGTGAAAATTGTTATATTATGCCATGTTTATTTGATTTTATGCTTTTTGATTATCACAAAAAGGGGGAGAATTTTGTGATAAACTTGAACCTTAATATATGCATAGTTTAAGGGGGAGAGCTTATGTATGCATGGTTTGAGGGGGAGAGTTATTGTTTTATGCTTTACTTGGTAATCTTGTATGTGCTATGCAATTTTTAAGGGGGAGTCATGTTTACTCACATTTCATGCATATTACATATTCAAGTTTATCAAGTTTGTGATCATCAAAAAGGGGGAGATTGTTGAGCCTTAAACGCATGGTTGTGTTTAATGCTTTAATTTATCTCCGGTTTATTTTTGAGTTTTGATGATCAACAAAACTTGCATTTGTTGTACTAATATGTCTACTTAGTGTACAGGGTTAGATTGATAAATTGGTTGGGAAGACCAATGGAAGAGAACCCTAGTTATACAATAACATATGCGAGTTCATAGGACAAGCGGTGATTTTTATCAAGGAATCTATTGAGCTTGGACGAGAAGGAATGACATCTATGAACAACCAATTTAAGTGTTCAACATGTGTGGAATGATGTTGGAACAATTTCTTATGATGGGATGAAGACCCACAAACCAATGGTCCGTTGGTGGGCAAATTCGTATAGAAGCCAATTGGAGCGCTGTGCAATGTTTTGATTATATCTCTTGGCTCCATGCTCCGAACAAGGTGAATCCAAAGAGGTTGGAAAGCCAACTCAATATTCTAGATTTCATATTCGAACATCTCAGTCCAATTCGGATTGCATCATGGAGCAAAATGTCATGGAAGTCACAACACAGCTTTCCTTGTTCAAAAAATTCTGAGACAAACCTAATCAGAACAGTTTTAAGAATCAGCCAGCAATGTTTAATGAAGTTGAAATTGAAACCATCTGGACCAAGACTTTTTGAACCCCCACAACTCCACACGGCCATTCTGATCTCCTCCTCCTCTGGTATTGCAATTTAAGATGTGTTCTGTAACCCTGAAGTTTTTTGCAAAATTGATTCCTCTAATTTTGGGTTTAGACCACTTACTATAGGAAAACATTGATTCAAAATGTTCATGGATGCTTGACTTCAACTCAGTCACGGACTCGATCCACTGATTATTGATCACAAGCCCCAAAATCACGTTCCTTGAATAACATTTGTTAACCCACCTATGGAAGAACTTAGTGTTTGTGTCTCCCTCCTTAATCCATCTGATTCTAGAATTTTGGAAAGGCTTTACTTTTTTATGCTGCTCATAGAGCTTCTATTTCTTTTCTTCTGGCTAAAATTTCATCTGTTGAGAGATTAACAACTTCACTTCTCAGATTGAGATTATTGATCATTATCTTACTTTGCTCAATCTTATGATCCAGATTCCCAAAATTGTTTTGGTTCCAAGATTTCAATGCAGACTTTAGTAATTTCAATTTTTCTTTCAAGATATAACCTCCCAAACCTTTAATTTGGAAACTACGCCATGCATTTTGGACAAAGTCCATAAAACCTGGATGATTTAGCCGGCAGTCAAAAATCTTAAAAGGTTTGGCGCCTGATATCCCTATTATAGGTCAGTACGGCCTCGACCCTAATTTTATCGGATGTGACCCGACCTTGCCCAGTCCGTTGCCTCTCAGGCCCATCCCTTTGGATACCTTTGAACTCCATATCCAAGCTTGTCCTAAGAGGCCCAGCACGCAACTAAGACCTTAGCTCAGCCCTGAACTTCCACCCCTAGCCAACCACTACGACCCCTGCTACCTCACATGAGTCTAGTACTGTAGCCGAGCTGAAGCGACAACTCAGGGCGGATCCATTGATTCCTATTCTGCCCAGCGTCGACAGTACCATCACGGGCACTAGAGTGGTCCCTCGCCCAAGTTATCCACAACTGATTGTCCTAGAGCAGGGGACCCGGCATAAGTGAGCCAATCCAAAGGTGACCAATATCCAGGGAATATTTTGTAGTACTATCAAGATCTCACCGGTAGGATGTCGTACGGTATGTACAGTATTTGTCGGTGGTCCCCACCCTCTAAAACAGAAAGACGCAGAGGAATGTCGGCGGTGGTCCCCCGAAATACCCGCCGGCCATAACAGATTGTCTTTCTCACTCCTTCACTATATATGCGGCCAAAGTATCAGTTTAAGGGAGATTTCTTTCGCTTCTGTTCAACTTTTGCATCATTAAAAGATCTTGCTCATACATCATCCTGATTTGATCGTCGGAGGGGCCCCGCCGGAGAACCCTCTCTGGCTCCCTTTCTAACCTTTCTTTTTCAGGATCACTTACCTCCGTTGAAGGAGTTATTGTTAACCGAGGAGGACACCCTACCCAAAATCCGAGGTAACAATTGGCGCCGTCTGTGGGAACAAGAGCATAAGGCATTGATAGAAATGGTAAACACGCGGAGGACGAACCAGGAGACGAATAACGAACGCCGAGCACCATCGGTAAATGGAGATGGGCCACCGCCGACGGAAGGCATGACAGTGGGGGCACTAACTTTCGAACAGCTCACGCGCCTCATCTCAATCACAGTTGAGAAAGCAATGAAGCGAGCCATGGATCAGTCTGAGAGCGGCCGGGGGGAGAGCATTCGACAAAATGAACAACCCGAGCACGTAGCCACATCTCACCCTCCGCCCAACGGGGGCCTCAACCTCGAGGACGAGATAGGAGAGTTGAGGGAGGAGGTCAGAGTAATGAAGAAGGGGATCGGGGGATATTGCGCCCCGAAGAAGGTTATGCCTTTCTCCCCAGAGATAGTGGAGGAAGAGCTCCCAAACAACTTCCGACCCCCGAATGCTGGGGAATATGACGGGAGCACGGATCCGGAGGAACACCTGGGTAGATTTGAGAACGCTGCATTGCTATTCGGACCGTCTAAAGTGTAAAGTTTTCCTCACGACCCTGGTAAAATCAGCCCAACAATGGTTCAATCAACTCGAACCATCTTCAATATCCTCTTTCACAGAGTTCAGCTCGGCATTTCTTCACCAATTCACCAGCAGTAAGCGTTATAGGAAAACCTCATTATGCCTGTTTGAAATAAGACAGATTGAGGGCGAACCCCTTCGAGAGTACATTCGGCGATTTAATGGTGTCAGCCTGGAGGTGCCCGCCTGCCCAGCGGAGATTTTGATTAGCGCTTTCACCCAGGGTTTGAAGGCGGGGGAGTTCTTTCGTTCCTTGATCAAAAGACCTCCCAGCACGTATGATGAGCTCCTAACACGAGCTGAGAAATTTATTAATGTGGAGGAAGCCCAGGTCATGAGAAGAAAGGAAGTAAAAGTTGGTGACAAGCAGCTCAGACTTACAGAAAAAAGGCCCGCGGAGGACACAAGGCTCGGGCGTTTCTCTCACTACACGCCCCTGAAGATTGCTAAAGAAGGAACGGTCCGGATTTGTGAGGAACAAACTCCTCGAAAATTACCACATAAAGGCGGGCCGAGCAAGGAGTCGGCGGAGAAGTATTGTGATCTCCATCGGACTCCTGGACATAGCACGCAAGAGTGTCGTAACCTGGATAATGGGCAGGAGCTGACTATGCGGAATGATCCCCCGCATAGTCAGGGGGTATCCCGACCAAGCACCCCCTATGAGAGCCATTCACGAGGGAGGGGCAGAGGTCCCTACCGAGGAAGGGGCAGAGTTGGGCGTAATAATTTTCGTGGCTCCTTTCAGGGCCGGGGACGAGGACGGATGCCAGAGGAGCCGAAACCGCATAGGAGCAACTCCCCGTCCAGGGGCTTTATTAACATGATTTCCGGAGGATCCGGCGGGGCCCCTCCGACGATCAAGTCAGGATGATGTATGAGCAAGAGCTTTTAATTATGCAAAAGTTGAACATAAGCGAAAGAATCCTCTCCAAACCTGATACTTTGGCCGCATATATAGTGAAGGAGTGAGAAGGACAATCTGTTATGGCCGGCGGGTATTTCGGGGGACCACCGCCGACATTCCTCTGCGTCTTTCTGTTTTAGAGGGTGGGGACCACCGACAAATACTGTACATACCGTACAACATACTACCGGTGAGATCTTGATAGTACTACAAAATATTCCCTGGATATTGGTCACCTTTTGATTGGCTCACTTATGCCGGGTCCCCTGCTCTAGGACAATCAGTTGTGGATAACGTGGGCGAGGGACCACTCTAGTGCCCGTGATGGTACTGTCGACGCTGGGCAGAATAGGAATCAATGGATCCGCCCTGAGTTGTCGCTTCAGCTCGGCTACAGTACTAGACTCATGTGAGGTAGCAGGGGTCGTAGTGGTTGGCTAGGGGTGGAAGTTCAGGGCTGAGCTAAGGTCTTAGTTGCGTGCTGGGCCCCTTAGGACAAGCTTGGATCGGGAGTTCAAAGGTATCCAACGGGATGGGCCTGAGAGGCAACGGACTGGGCAAGGTCGGGTCACATCCGATAAAATTAGGGTCGAGGCCGTACTGACCTATAATAGGGATATCATGAGTATCCCCCTCTAGTCGAGCTAGTGTAGCGCTGTCCTCGACTGTTCGTGTCAGGCCGAGACCCGTTCCTAGCTGTCAGTCTTTGTACTCTCTTGATGGGACATGTTGTCAGCAGGAAGTGACTGGTGACATGCGTCCCAATTGATGGGGCTGCCACGTGTTCATATCTGCGCTCGCGACGCTTGGCCTCCCCGATCCTCGCCGTTCGAATGGGCCAGGCCCAAGAGGCCCACCGCTTTGATGGCCTATATATATACCCTAATCCCCCCTTTTTTTCACTTTTCTCCCGTCGCTAGCCTCCTCCTGCTCTTCTCGTCTGCTTCGCTTTGATTCTAGTAAGTGCTCTCCTTTTATTTTCCTTATGTCGAATTCGACTTCTTCTACCTCCGGAGCCGCCCTCAGGGGTTCGGCCGGGGATGCCTCTGGGTCTGGGCTTTTAAGCTCTCCGACCCTTAGTGGGCCAGTGAGGGAGGTTGTTAGTGCTGTCCCCCTTCTCCAAGTCCCTCCTCATCCAAATCCCAAACCATTTCCTCCTAGTTTCGAGGTTGACCCTCGGGACTTGGTTCGGGCTGGGGTACCCTGGTATGAGGTCTTAAGTTCCCAGGTTTCGGCTGAGGCTGAAGCTTTTCTTCGCTCCCATTTCATTCCTCCTGACCACGAGGTACGGATACCAGGGCTGGGAGATCGTCCCCACGTTCCCCCTCCAGGCTTTTTTCCTTTTTTCATTGAGCAAATTAGGAGCGGGCTGCGCTTCCCCGTCCCTTCTCTGTACCAAGATATATCCAGTTATTTCTGCGTTTCCCTTAGTCAGCTCAGTCCCAACTCTTATCAAAATATGGCTGCCACAGCTGCCCTATTCCAATCTTTGAATCTCCCCTTTTCTCCACCCCTTCTGCACTATTTTTTCCATGTCAAGAATACCACCTTCCCAGGCCTATTTTATTTTGGGTCTAGGCCGTCCTGTAAGTTTTTGGACAAAATTCCGAGCTCTCACAAAGGGTGGAAGGAAACTTATTTTTTTGTCAGACCACCCCAACTTTGGTCTTGTCCTATGGCTTGGAGGGATTCTCTTCCCGAGGCTCGCCCTCTCCCGCACAGATATAAGGAAGACGTTTTTTACCAGAAGGTCATGTCGGCCATAGGGGGTCGACAGTATGATACCACTATCCTGATTCGAGAGGACGTACTCATGCGTTACAGGCTGAGTTCTTACCCAGCTAGTCCTCCCCCTGGTGCGTCCTCATCGATCTGAACTTATATACTGCTTGATATACTGTCCTACTCATGTCTCTTGCTCCTGTGTAGGTACCATGTCTTTCAATCAGATGCTGTCCGCCATGGTTTCTCAAAAGAAAGGGAAAGGGAGGGCGGCCCCCCAAACACCAGGCTGAAGAAAGAGCTCCCTCACCCCCTCCTGCTCCCGAGGCCGCCGCTGTCGTAATCCTTCACTCTGAAGAAAGCGGTGAAGCTGGCCTTGCGCAACGCAAGAGGAAAAGGGACGGGAAAGCGCCCGTCGCCTCGGTCCGGGAAGAAGTAGCCACTTCCTTGGCACCCCGTGCTGAAATGTCGGAGGATTCGCTCCAGAGCCCGCAATCTGCCCGATCAGCCGGGCTGGGATCCCCAGGTCTCCCAGTTGAATATACCCAATCCACGAGCCTGATCAGTGACCCTGTTTCCGGAATTTCGGCTGAGATATTAGAATGCATTACTACAGGCGCGGATCAACAGGCCATGGCCAGGATGAAGTGGGGGCCCTTGGCTAGGGAAGGGCTGGCACGGACCTTATCGGTATGTGCTAATACTGATCTTCTACAGGCGCGCTCTATTGCCTTTATATTTTCTGACCATTATTTTTATTCAGGGCTTGATAATGCTGCGTGAAAGCATTCGGAGGGGATCCAATTATGGCCAGTCTTCATCCGATGTCAGAAAGAAGCTCCGGGAAGCTACAAAGCGGGCTGAGGCTGCTGAAGCTGAACTTAGGGAGGCTAATGAGCTGCAGTCCAAACGGCTAATGACCCTGGAGACCGAGTTGAGCAAGTATCGTGCTGAGGTTGACCGACTTCGTTCTGCACTATCTGAGAAAGACACTGTCCTGACCAACTCTTCCGCAGAGCTGACCAGATCTCGAGCAGAGCTGGAGTCGTATATTGCTGGAGAGGTTGGGCGGAAAGAGGCTTTCCTGAAGTCGGAGGAGTTCAAGAAACTCCTCGCAGAGAAGGCGTTTCGATTCCTCGACCTTGGTTTCGAAGGCTGCAAGGATCAGTCCAAGGCACAGGGCTTCCCTCCCGAGGATCAAGACCCTGATGATTTTTTGGACCTTCAGGCCATTGTGGCCAACATCCCTCCCGACTTCGTTAATTAGGGTAGTCTATAAGTCTACTTAAGGCTTTTTCTTCTCCGAAATGTAATCAGTGCTACTTGCGCAATTTTACTTAAATGAAGTTTTTATTATGCCAAGCTGTACTGTCATCCTAGGCCGAAGTAAAAACACCTTATTCTCAGAATAATTGAATGACTTAATGTAACAACGAGCTGTCCTGTATAAATAATTCGGGTTATAAAATTATAATAACGAGGCTGACCTTTTCCAAATTTATGCACGGACTATGAGTACGTGGCCCCTGCCAGCTATAATCTTTAACGTGGGCTGTGGTAACCATTGGCCGAATTCGGGCTCAGGCCATAGTTGCTCATCTGATTAGATCTTGATTGCTCCAGACAGGGCGGGACTTACTTCCCTTTAGTCAGGGCGATACCTTAACTTTATCATAGTCAGGGCGATACCTGAACTCTTTCTTAGTCAGGGCGATACCTTAACTTTTATCGTAGTCAGGGCGATACTTGAACTTTTTCTTAGTCAGGGCGATACCTTAACTTTTTCTTAGTCAGGGCGATACCTGAACTTTTATCGTAGTCAGGGCGATACCTGAACTTTTTCTTAGTCAGGGCGATACCTTAACTTTTTCTTAGTCAGGGCGATACCTTAATTTTTCTTAGTCAGGGCGATACCTTAACTTTTTCTTAGTCAGGGCGATACCTTAACTTTTATCGTAGTCAGGGCGATACCTGATATTTTTCTTAGTCAGGGCGATACCTTAACTTTTTCTTAGTCAGGGCGATACCTTAACTTTTCTTACTCAGGGCGATACCTTAACTTTTTCTTAATCAGGGCGATACCTTAACTTTTTCTTAGTCAGGGCGATACCTTAACTTTTATCGTAGTCAGGGCGATACCTTAACTTTTTCTTAGTCAGGGCGATACCTTAACTCTTTCTTAGTTAGGGCAATACCTTAACTCTTTTTAGTCAGGGCGATACCTTAACTTTTTTCGACTATATTTTAGAATAACATTTTATTTAATAACGGGTCGTTGCGGGCTCATACATCGTTGAAATACACCGTGTTTTAAGAATAATATTTCCTGAGATGAAACGCGTTCCACGGCCTCTTCAGCTTTTTTCCTTCCGCATCTTCCAAGTAGTATGCTCCAGTGCTAACTTTCTGTACTACTTGGGTAGGGTGTCCTCATCGGTTAACAATAACTCCTTCAACGGAGGTAAGTGATCCTGAAAAAGAAAGGTTAGAAAGGGAGCCAGAGAGGGTTCTCCGGCGGGGCCCCTCCGACGATCAAGTCAGGATGATGTATGAGCAAGAGCTTTTAATTATGCAAAAGTTGAACAGAAGCGAAAGAAATCTCCCTTAAACCTGATACTTTGGCCGCATATATAGTGAAGGAGTGAGAAGGACAATCTGTTATGGCCGGCGGGTATTTCGGGGGACCACCGACGACATTCCTCTGCGTCTTTCTGTTTTAGAGGGTGGGGACCACCGACAAATACTGTACATTCTTCGGTTTAAGATTAGAAAGCACCGATGGATTCGAGAAACTTCATCGAATCCAAACGCACGGATGATCCTATTGTTTGTGATTTGTTGAAGACTAAGAAGAACAATGGTGGAGTTCGTAGATGCAATGGAATAGATACATATATAAACTATCTGTGTTTACGAATTTCGTCGGAAATGGCGCCAATGGCGTTCATCGCGAGATCATGGCCGTTAATCAGACGACAGAACTTGAAGTATATTTCTACCTCCATCCACCTTCACCAAGAAGCTCAGCTGGCCGAGCATCCGCCTTATACCCCACCGCAATCGCCGCTTCCACCTAATCCGGCCTCTGGATGTCCGCTCTACAATGAGAACTGGAGGAGCCCTGTTCCCTCTGCATCCGCCAGCGATGCGGCGGTTATTCCAGTCAGCTTAGGGTTTCTTCGCCATACCTCGATGTTGCACATGCAATCTACCTCTCAATCGCTCGACTGTCAGGGTTTGATGAATCAGTTCGCGGATTTGACGACCTCACAGAGCTGGGATGATATGAAGCAGGATTTTGAGTTGTGGATTAGGTCTCTGGATAAGAATGGTAAGCCTAACAAGCCGGATGTGAGCCTTTATGATCATTACTTGCGGGCGAAGTTGATGATCAGGGCATCTGCGGGAGAGCTGCTGGACCTTGTTGCGCAAATGGAAGAATACCGGATTTTGCCCAATTCCGCGTCTTACAATCTTGTACTCAAGGCTATGAAACAGGCTGGTGAAGTGCTCGCGGCTGAGAAATTGATTGAGAGGAATAGATTACAAGGAATCTCTACCTGATGATGAGTCTTATGACTTAGTCATTGGCATGCTTCTCTCAACTAACCAGATCGATTCTGCCCTGAAGTACATTGATCTGACACTGAAATCTGGATATATGCTGTCATTGAACGCGTTCACGGAGTGTGTGCAAAGCTGTGTTACAAATGCCAGGCTGGACACCTCGTTATCAATTATAGAGAGATGCAAGGAAATGGATCAGAACAAGTCTTTATGCCCTCCCTGGAATGTCTGCAATTATATTGCTGATGTAGCAATGCGATCAGATAACAGCGAACTAACTTATTATGCACTTGAATTCATGGTTAAATGGATTGTTCGAGGGGAGAAAGCAAACCCTCCTGCCCATCTCTCTATAAATGAAGGATTAGTTGTCTCTGCCCTTGGAACGGCTGGTAGAACATACAATTCTAGACTCCTTGATGGTTCATGGGCTATTCTAAAGCGCTCACTGCGCAAAAAGCAGGTTCCTGGTCCTGAAGCTTATCTTGCAAAAATTTATGCCCATGCTAATTTCGGGAACTTACAGAAGTCTTTCAGTACTCTGCATGAATTTGAGAGTGCTCATGGATATTCTAATGTCAAAGACGGAGAAGACCTATTCTCCCCATTTCAATCTTTGAATCCTCTTGTACTAGCATGCTCCAAGAAAGGTTTCGAGACTTTGGATTCAGTAAGTTTTTTGACTTGATGCATATTGTCTTTAGCTTTTGTTGAGTAGGAATAGTTAATCTTCACAAGGTTGCTAAAAATTATTCTCAAGCGTTTGATTAGACAGATGCGATAGGTCAGATTACTAGTATCTGTACACTTGCATCCAATTTAAATGCCCTTTATGGCGTGTTGTGTGTGGTACATGTAGTTATTAGTTGTAATTTGGAAATGAAAGTCAAAGTCAGAAGAATTGAAGAAAAGTAATCTCTTAGTCAAGCTCATTTTGTAACTTGTGGACTGGGAGAAAGTTAGCTGTATCTTTAGAATTTTAAGATGGTGGGGGAGTGATGTCAAACCTAAAGATGACATTTATTGAAAATATATGCCTTCTGTGTGCTGCTGTATAGTAGACAATGCAAGTCGGTGTTGATTAAATTTGGTGGGCTTGCTTTTAATCGTAAGAGTATTTTTATGTAATCATCTCTTCAAGACAATCATTACATGTGTCTGGGCACCGAGGGGTTGTTTCCCTTATGCATTTAGATGAGATTTCTATGCATGCATGCACATACATCATCTTGCAAATAAGCAAAATAATTATAATCATTAGGAAAGTATTCATTGATTCAAAAATAGTGAACCATATGAGAAGAATTTTCATTGTTATGCTATCCCAAAAATTTTCTTGTGGGAGTATATTGCATCATTGTTTTTTTGAGCTGGGCAAACATGCAAAATCTTTTGAGCAAATTCCTGCCTATCAAGTAGCAACCACCAGCAACCATGTGAGAAGGTATGGATCATAATGTCCTGATTTATGTCCATCAATGTTTTCGGCACAATTAAGTACGTAATGATTCGTAAGATACGTTATTTGACTGAATCAATCTCAGATTCTATAGCCACAACTATTCTGGAGATGTTTTCATGTTCCACGTATAACAACATATGTCACCCTTTTAGCCTTGCATGACATTTGACTGAACCCAAGGCGTGTTGGCTATGTGCACCTTGCTTATGCTCGACATGTGTCGATTATGCACATATGGTTCGAAACACCGGGTCAAATCCGGCCCTCAGCTCGGACTCGGCCACCATGGCCCCAACTCGGCCTTGTCGGACATCAGCTCGGCCACCTCGGCCTCAGCCATCAGCTAGACCTCAGCATTCAACCTCAACTTTGGCGCTCGGTCGCTTTGCCTTAATTACGGTTCTTCCTATCCAACTGATATTTGAATTTCGTTAACATATATTGGGCAATGCTATTTTATTATTATTTCAGGACAGAATCAACAGCTCGGGCATGCAATCTCGCAGTAAGCCCCTATCGGACAGCTCGGGCATGCAATCTCGCAGTAAGCCCCTATTATATCAGCTCAGGCATGCGATCCCGTAGTAAGGCCTTATTCATCAGCTTTTGATCTTTATTTGATCCGGATTTTTGATTAACTTATTCGGATGTGGTGTAGTGGTATAGAGGTTCGGGAGTGGTGTGTGAATATTGAAGTTGGGATGAGGAGATATGTTATGGTCCGCCCTGACTATGAAAGTTATGGTCCACCTGGCTACTATAAAAGTTATGGTCCGCCCTGGCTGCTATGAAAGCTAATGGTCCGCCCTGGCTGCTATGAAAGTTATGGTCCGCCCTGACTATTATAAAAAGTTATGGTCCGTGGGAGCCTGTTCCTGGTCCTCGATGCCATGACTGCCAAAAAACATAAACTATAACAATTGTTTTACTTGATGACAGTCCACAATATAATTATACATTAAGGGTGTGTTTGGTATGCATGATAAGGGGTGATTAATTTTTTAGTCTTTCCTTTATCATGTGTTTGGTAGGCATGTTTAATCGTGTGATAGCCCGTTCGGCCCGCATCCAGCCTGGAGCCGGCACGCACTGTACACATAATAATCCTTTATTGGATGGTTAATTAATACCTTGGTGTATTGAAGGATAATGGTTGATTATGTATTTTTTCCTATAATATCCTTCAACTTTTAAATAATTTAGAAATTATCCAATTTAATAATTTTTAAATTTAATATGTAGTATGCCTAATATTATAATTGTTATTAACATTTATTATTATTAAAATAATATTTCAATTTGTATTATTTTTGAACAAATTCAAATTTGTACTATTATTTTAAGGTACCGTTTGAAGTGATGGATATGATAAGTAATGTAAAGATTAAAAAGTTGTGAAATGATTGTAAAAATAGTATGTGATAAGTTATATGCTGTTTGATTGGATAATAAGATGGTTGATAAGGATTATTATATTGTATAATGACTAAAATACCCTTATCATTATAATAATCATTATATAATAATAATAAAATAATAAAATAAAAATGAAATAAATAAATAATACAATATAATAATAAAGTTATAGGAAATAAGTTTTAATTTTTGGCGGGAATTTCAAATTTTGAGAAAATGAAAAAAGGCGGGAAGGGTATTTATGTCATTTTGTTGCAAATTGGGATTAGAATGAGATAAATAGAGTATGATAATTTTCTAAGTGTTTTCCGTGGATTGAGTTGAATTGGTTTCCTGATTTCCTCCAATTGGAAAGGCCCGAAGTTTTTCTTATAATTAATTATAAAAAAATGTTTGATCCAATGGTGAGATTTGATGCAATGGTAAAAGTTGCTACCATGTGACTTAGAGATCACGAATTCGAGTCACGAAAATAGTGCCTACAGTGTAAGGGTGGGCTGTGTATATTAGGTCCAATGTGGTTGACCACTTTCCGAACCTCAAGCATAGCTGAAACTTTGTGTACCGATTTTGCCGCTATTAAAAATTGTTTAATCCGCTAACGTTGGAAAGTATGATAAGTATAATTCCTATTTTATTTGTTGGTGGTGGTTTTTGGCTCTGCGTCACTGTTAGGGTATTGTTTGGCTTTGACTATTGGGATTATCGGTTTCGGGCGTTATCTAGTGGTGTTCTTTGGTCGATGGCTTGCAGTTAGGGATTTGGATACGAGAGACTACTCGTTTGTTGGTCTTATATCAGTTTTTGCATCCCGTCTATCCGTTCTTGTTCCTTTAGATATCTTGGAAGACAATTCCCTTTTTTTGACCTCACACTGGGTTGTGTGATTTCAGGGGGCCTCGATTAGCTTTGGTGACCTTTGGTTTATCCTGGTCAAGTTGTTGCACTTATGACGTGTCTCTCATTACAGTTAGACCTTTTGGTTATCAATTTCTAGGTGTCTTTGGGTCGTTACTGATTAATGTTAGTTGTATTTATTTAATATAATTCCTATTTTATACTTTAAAAATGGAGAAATTTCGGGCCGGTATTATTAGGTAAAAGTTTTCAACCCAGTCACCCAAAAAAAGTTCTTTCAACTAAGTCCATTTTTTTAATACAATGACCAAACTAACCCCACTTATGAAAACACTCTGCACTGCATGAGTAATTTTTACATGCACCGCATGAGTAATTTTACATGCACCGCATGACTCATTTTTATATGCACCGCATGAGTAATTTTACATGCACCACATGAGAATTTTTATATGCACCACATGAGTAATTTTTGCATGCACCGCATGAGTAAATTTGCATATGCACCGCATGAGTCAATTTTTACATGCACCGCATGAGTAAATTTTTACATGCATCGCATAACTCAATTTTACATTCACCGCATGCGTAATTGTTACATGCATCACATGAATAATTTACATGCACCGCATGACTCAATTTTACATGCACCGCATGAGTAATTTGTACATGCACCGGATGAGTAATTTTACATGCACATCATTTGTAAGTTTTACATGCACCGCATGATTAATTTTTGCATACACAGTGTGAGTCAATTGTACATACACCGTAAGAGTCACATGCATTACATGAGTCTAGTGGTTCATGTAATTTACATGCATCGCTAGACAAAAAATTTCTGCTGCCTTTTCTCCATGAATTAGATTTTAAGCCAATAATCTCACTGCTCCCCTTTCTTGGTCAAAATCGAATAGAAGGTGATAAAAACCCTAACTTCTGTATATTGGCATGTGCTGATCACAACTTGATTAATTTGCAGAATTGCGTTGAATTGGATATCCAACGATCTAGGGTTTTGATATGACGACCGTTGCTAGACTTACATTGGGAACCTGTAAAAGGAGGAAACGAACAACGAGGAACTAGAACATTTGGCCCATCTCAAAAGTATTCTTCGAGGGAAACGAACAAAAAAATTCACAGATATAGAAAACAATGATCGAAGAACTTAACGTCAACACAACAAAAGTCGATCGTAATTTTGATATGAAGATTCAGAATTGATAGATCACCACGCATCAACTATCCGCTCACATTGCGTCAAAGCAATCAGGAATTTAGAATTTCAGCAATTCGACCAATCATAATGCCGCAATTGTATCGTAATTGCAGGAGAACAGTAGGAAAAAAAACACACGAATTCAACACAAATCAACAAAAATGTTAGGAGATCGACGCAAATTCAATCGACACTTCCCAACGCACAATATACAGAACGATGTTGCACAACTGGATGAAGGAATCGAGCACAGTTGTTTGTAAATTTGAGCGTGAACTGGATTAACGATGAAAAAATCAACGATAATTGTTGTTGTCGATCGAAAACTCAAGGATATTCAACGATAAAGAACGCGAATGGTGGAAAGTGGACAAAAGTTTGGGGATGAAGGTGTAGAGCAAGTGTATTTTAGTCATATTAATGAACTAATTAGATTATTGTTTGATAAAATGGACTTATTTGAAATAAGTTTTCTAAAAGATGTATTTAGTTGAAATAAGACTTTTTTGGAAGATTTGGTTGAAAGATGTTTTGGAAAATGATACCTTCTTATAATTTCTTTAAAAAAAATATGAAAACCGAGTTAAACCCGACCCGTTCTTCCGCGTTTTTCACACAGTCGATCACTCAATTGTGTGAAATCCAATCAAAGCGTGGCCACCGCAATACAAGGAAACGCCTTCATCCACCGCTTATCTCGCACATCCTTATCCTATTCCCACCTCTCCCAAACTTTTGATTTTCTTCGCGTATGTCTTTATCCCACACGAATCTCTCTCTCTTCTGCTAAACACCACCGGTTGTAATTAAATTATAATTTTTTTTTGCATTTATTATTTATACTTCTTATCTGTTTCTTGTTTCATTCTCTCTTTCCATTACCCTCTGTACATATTTTATACTTTTCTGTGAACCTTCGGATTGTCGATGCGCCTGAATTCTGAGTATTTATTCGATTGAGTCGAGGGTTTTTGTTTTGTTTGTTTTCTTGATTTTTCCCCCATAATGTGGGTTTGCTTGGGTTTTTTCTGTTCTTCTTGTTAGAACTCTTTATATTTTAGTTGATTAATTGTATTATGGCTTTGGTTTCTGTTTTTCTTGATATTTTTCGGAAACCCACAATTGGAGATGTGATTTCTGAGCTGGTGGTGTTCATGTTGCCCATTTGGGTAGCTGTTCTTGTTGGAGTTTTGGTTGGTTGGGCGTGGAGGCCTAAATGGGCCAAGCTGAATATTGATTTTCTTGATTATTATACTTTGAAGAAAGGGGATGGGGAATCGTTGTCGAATAATTTGTTATCAGCTTCTTCCGGTTTAGGGGCTCTGTATCCACAATTTACTGCCTCAATTCCAAGCCTGAGCTCGTTGAAACTACAACTGCCAAGTTGCATTTCTTGGATTTCTGGTGTTGGCAATGAGAATGAAGGCTCTTTGTTGCCTTCAGTTTCAAATTCTGATTCCAGGTTGATACTTTTTTCTTTTTTTTTTACTTTATTGAAAGATTAAAATGTTCTTTAGTTGTTTGGATTGCTAGTGTGAATGTTGTCTCTAAATTGTTTAAGGTTGTATTTTTCTCTCTCAGCTAAATTTTTGGATGTTAAACCTTAAACCTCCTTGGTCCTGTTACATAGTGTTTGATGAACATGATTGTTTGCTAATAAATTGAATTATATGTGGTCAGTTCATCAAATTTAGACGAAAAGAAATCAAGTCTTGTGAATAAAGATGATCTAAGACATTTCTACAATTTGGTTGAGGAGAAAGATGGGGGTCCTTCTTGGATCCAAATGATGGATAAGTTCACAAGCAGTATGAGTTATCAAGCTTGGAGAAGAGATCCTGAGGTATATTCATCTGATTTTGAATATTGATTAATTTGTATATTTGAAGATGCAGTGACTGGTAAGTCAGTTTATTACAATATTGTAATGCTTATTCAAGAAACTGATAGAGTAATTGCATTTTCTTGATTTCATGTAGACTGGACCTCCACAGTATCGTAGTAGAACTATTTATGAAGATGCCACTCCTGAAATGTTAAGGGATTTCTTTTGGGATGATGAGTTTAGATCGAAATGGGATGATATGCTTATACATGCCGAAACAATCGAGGAATGCCCCAAAACTGGGACGATGATGGTTCAGTGGGTACGGAAGGTAGGGAGAGTCATATCTTTTGTCATATACTTTGAGACCTTTGATTGTGGTTTTTGCATACGGATGATATGTTTTTGGCTTGCTGCAGTTTCCCTTCTTTTGTAGTGACAGAGAATATATCATAGGTCGGCGAATTTGGGAGTCAGGTCGAACTTATTATTGTGTAACAAAGGTAAGAAAAATGATTATTTTATTGATTTAATTTAATATAGCTAATCATCAGTTTTTGCTTACAGTATTTTTGTGGTGCATATTTAGTTACACTTAGTCAAAAATTCATATCCAAGGCTATTCATGTTGACATAATTTTTATATATACATGGAATAGGGTGTACCATGCTCCTCTGTGCCACGCCGCAGCAAACCAAGACGTGTTGATTTGTATTATTCTAGTTGGTGCATTCGTACAGGTATTGCTTGTTCTTCTAATGACACCATTGCACTTGGCTTCACATTTGCATATATAGTGAAAGGAAAGCTCGAATGGACTATTGAAATACAAATCATGGTTTTCTTATTGCTCGAGTAAGTTGTTATCTTTCAATTAAAAAGATGATTTACCGAAGCATGGGAAAAGATTGGAATAATGTAAGGAGAGCAAAATAACCATGCTGCGTTTCCAATTTGCTCCCATAATGAGTTTTCTCATGGAATTCAAATAGTGTGTGATTGAAACATGTTCTCCTAAAACCTTAGCAGGAGGCGGCTTAATGATTGTGTTTGTACTTTAACATGCTCATCACATGTATTTAGAGATTGGGGGAAGAGAACCGAGATTATTATTCAAGGCCTATATGTGCATGTTGAGTGAGTATATGTTTAGAACCTAGAAATAGACACTAAAAACTAACTTAATCAAATAATAAGTCGATTGTGTACCAGAGGTTTTTAATTTGTGTACTTCTGCCTCTAAAATTATGTTTGGACCACTTTTTGCAAAAGCTGTAACTTGTAGATGCCCGAACAATAGTTTTGTACTTTTAATGATCTGGCTTTTCGGTTCTTACAAATTACTTTGGTTGCCTACATTGACAAAAATTTTGTTTTATTTATTTATTATTCTTTGTGTGCATTAGCTGAGTCAACAAGAGATAGCGGGCCAACGGCATGTGAGGTTCTATTATTCCATCATGAAGACATGGGTATTCCTTGGGAAATAGCAAAACTTGGTGTGCGCCAAGGCATGTGGGGTGCAGTGAAAAAGATCGAACCTGGCTTCCGTGCTTACCAGAAACATAGGATGTCTGGAGCTGCTGTACTCACACACTGCGCAGTGATGGCTCAAATTAACAGTAGATTCAGTGCCGCATTGTTAGAAACCTCGGAGATCAAAAGTGATGCATCAGAGATCGAATCTTCGAGTAGTTCACCTGGTAAGCCATCAGGAAGAGCCGTAATGAAGACCCTCGTAGTTGGTGGGGCGATCATCCTTGCTTGTACTCTTGATCGTGGACTCTTGACTAAGGCTCTTATATTTGGGGTTGCTAGAAGATTTGGCACTAGGGGGTTATGATCCAAGAATCTGGGCATCTTTGTATCCGTCTCGAATGTTGAAACTCGACTGCCTGATGTGAAATGACATATTGACGTGTGATCGATGCTTTTGGGTGATTATTTATTTCATGCAGAGGAATCTGATGTTTCAAAAGAATTAACTCATGGGTTCAATTTTTTTTAAATTTATATTTCTTTGAATATGTGATGGTTTCGAGTAGAGAATTGAAAGTTCATTTACTTTCTAGGTTGATTGTCTGGTTCAGCTGCTTGACTTTGAAACTAGTTGATTGTTTATAGGACTCGGCTTATATGTTTGGATAGAAGGTTAGAGTTGTTTGAAAAACCAAGCTGCAGAGACTCCGTGAGTAAAATGATCGAGACATTATAAGCTCATTTCTCAATTGTCGGTACTACCCACTTACGCTCTACTAGCGCAGCATAAGAGACTACTGAGACAGAGAGAGACAATCCTCAAAATAAAGGATGAAAGTTTCTCCTCTAATCTCGTCGATGATGCAAATTTTGCTGCGCTAAATAACCCCAACAAGACCAATTTGGGACTGGATTGGACCAATTTGGGGAAATACATTAAAACGTTACTCTAGTTTGGTTTCATTCTCGGTTCATTACCTAAAGTTTTCAGTGACTCGGTTTAGTCCCTAAAATTTTAAAAATTTAATGGTTTAGTCTCTGACGTTAAGTCGGTTGTAAGAAGCAAACGGAGACGGACTGAATTGAAAATATGTTTAAAACTTTAGGGACTTATTAAGAACAAACCAGCCCTCGGTTTAGTCCCCTAAAGTTTTAAAATATTCACGAATACATCCTTCTCCAATTTCTTCTCATTACAGACTTAAAGTCTGGTACTGAACCAGGAAATTTTTATAACTTTAGAGATTAAATAGGGTAACTGGATACTTTAAGGACTGAACCGAGAATGGATATAATCCGTAGGAACGTTTATTGTATTATCTCAAAAAAAAAAAAATCTCTTTAGATACAAAGGTAAAAGGAATGTTATGGGTCTGGATCAGGACAGATTTTGGATAGGACTAGAGGTGACAAAACAGACGGCCGTTGGTATGGCCAGTCAAAACAGGCCGCCCCACCATTGTGGTGGGACGTGTTGACACGATCCTTTTTTTAAAGGCTCGACCCACAAGGCCCATATTTGTTTTTTTTTTTAATATTCCAGAAGCTTAGACATCTTAGGTGTCATTCACACGAGCTAACAGGCCATGTCGGATCCAAACTAGGCCTCCTTGCAAGGCCCATTATTATAGTAAAATGGGCCATGCTGGCCATTGACAGACCGCCCATTTTGCCATCTTTAATAGGATTTGAACCGGTTCCAGAGTTTAGGATAATAGAATCAGACCAATCTTGTAGCATATAGATTGGGTTGGACTGGAGTTTTAACCCAATTGGAACTGGGTTGAAACCGAATTAGAATAAATTTATTTAGCTATTTTGTTCTAAAGAAGCTATTTAACAACATACTTAAAAATTAAATATATTATTTATCAAATTTAAAACTGCATATATCACTTATTAAATAATAAACTACTCAAATTTCTTTTAAAAATTCTAATGGCCGATTCTAGGACAATAAAAAGGATCCAACAGGTTTCGGTTCCAATTTCAGACAATCTGATTTGATTCAATTTTGGTGTTGGATTTGGTTTAATCCGGAACCGATTCTAATAGGCCGATTCTAATAGGTTCGGATTGAAACACATGATCTGGTCCCGTTCTCGATTGATTCGGTATGCTAAACACAAACTCTTGGCGAAAAATAAGGAGTGAGTTCCTTGTGTTCTATACGAGTTCCACGTGATCCAATGATTTTGAAAATCAGAATAATCAACAAAGTTCAACGTCTGAGGATTAAATCACACCTAGGCTCATACAACCATCATCTTATCAGACCAATGTCTATAAACATGGACATTCAGCTGATCCACGAATACAATATGGGTCCCTTGCTAGTTGATATGCATATAAAATATCAACTGAGTATTTTGTCATATTTTTTTATGCTTTATAGATCAAATTTTGTTATGTTTAACCTGGTTATGAGTAGCTAAACTTTTATTCTTGGTTAAGGAAGACAAAACCTTGAATTTTATAATTTTCATGTGATTCGTGTTCTTATTCATTGGTTTTTATTGAATATCAAGAGTTTTTCTACAACCATCATCTTATCAGACCAATGTCTATAAACATGGACATTCAGCTGATCCACGAATACAATATGGGTCCCTTGCTAGTTGATATGCATATAAAATATCAACCGAGTATTTTGTCCTATTTCTTTTATGCTTTATAGATTAAATTTTGTTATGTTTAACCTGGTTATGAGTAGCTAAACTTTTATTCTTGGTTAAGGAAGACAAAACCTTGAATTTCATAATTTTCATGTGATTCGTGTTCTTATTCATTGGTTTTTATTCAGTATCAAGAGTTTTTCTATTCCTTATTGATATGATTGATATGTTTGAATATGAGACTGACCATCTAATAGTTTTGCATACAATATAATGCTTGGCCAATGAAGCAATTAAGATCTATGATTCACTGTTGTTGAGTTTGTTAGATTCTTAGGACAAATACTTGACTAGATCAAATATAAACGCGTGGATTACATTGTCTACGCTTTATCATTCTCACTACTTTTGAAAGTTATCACTAATTTTAATCTCAGCTGATGTTGTTTTGTTTGATTGCTTGATAAGGGTTAATCTAGAACATGTGGGATACTTTAGCTATGAATAAGGTGAGATAGGAGTTAATCTTCACTGATAAATATTCACTTAAAAAACTGAGTATTTATTGAAAATCGATTATTGAATTCATAGTTCCGAGGTAGAATCGATCGAAACCAAGATCTTGTTCCATTAATAGTTTAATTACTTTGCTTTTAATCTCATTATCATAATTCATCTCACAAATCCCATCTTTATTTTACTGTTTTACTTTTGATTTTCGTTAACACAAGAATTGACATGTTCTCTTGTGATCGATCTCTACTAACACTACGACATATTTGTTACCAATCTATAGATTGAGTGGGATATAATTTGAACGTACACGATAAATGTACACCTTGAATTTTCAAATATTTATTTATGTATACCTCGGAGCATTTGAGACGAATGTTACTTTGAGTATTTACAAGCATTTAAGTTTCACATATTCAAAGCACTTACTCTGTCGATGTGTGTTCTTTCAAGCACGGTTGATTTGAGTCTATCTAATCATTAAAGATTATTTGTGCCATTTGTATTTACTCAATATGTTATATTGTGAGCTATATTTGAGAGTGGATATACTTTTTAAATGTCAAAGTAATATCTGAACAGAAATTGTGAGGATTTAAGTTATTAGTATTTTTTGTTGACAGGAGTGCCAGCTGAAGTAAAATTGTACAAATTATTGTATGATTCATTTTTTAGTAGATATCTTCTTGGAAAGAAAGACACAAAGACGTAGAAGGATTTATCTTTGATCTTGCATAAACAAAGCTTGTCACATTTACCTTATTGCTTCCATTTTTTTTTATCAGTAAATAAAATTATATAGCAACATCAAAGTTCAATACAAAATACCAATGCTTAAAGAGCAAAATAAAGCTAGGAAAGCAAAGTACACCTACTACATTCTATTCGGGAAATAAAATGTGTAAGCAGCGAAGGACATGTACCCGAACCTTCTGGAACATCGAATCAGTGGTGATCAACTTCCCTTCAAATAGTTGTAGGTTCCTATATTGCCATATCTGGTAGATTGTCGCACCTAGTGCCACTGTGCGAGCAGTTGCCCAGCGATTGCGTCCCGCATATTGCTTCTTGAACCACTTGATAGCATTATGTATAGTGGTCATCTGTCGTCACATCCCAAGCCATTCACGAACTCTGTTCCATACTGCCATGCTGTAATCACATGTGAAGAATAGATGTTCATGTGTGTCAAGCCCATTTGAACAAAGCTTGCACGATTTGTCCTCTACATAGCTCAATCGATCCGCTCTCTTTAGTTTTCCAAGAATGCCCAACCATAATGTAAATGCATGCTTGGTAAGGATTCCATGTTTCCAAACAATTGTGGCCCATAAAACCTTAGTTGAAGGTGGTTTGAAAAAATTATATGCACCACCCGTCTTTGTGCCCCCATACCATTTACCCAATGTGTGCTCAACACTAGTCGGTGACCCAAGCCCAGATAGAAGCTCATCCCAGATCGATAGGAGGCGCTTAATCAATGGTGAATCCGAGTGCTTTTGCATCCAATCCCATAAGCTAATATTATTCTTGGTGAGGTATATGTGGTGAATCCAGTGTAGCCACAGTGATTGTCTGCTAGATTGAATATCTCATAATACTTTGGAGAGAAGGCCTTGTTCCAACATCTCAAATCACGCAAGCCCGCACCCCCATCCTGTTTATCAATGCACATCGACCAATTGATAGGTGGGTGTTTGAAGTTCCAAATAAAGGAACGACATAGTGAGTAAATACGGTCAATAACCCCAAACGGGATGGGTAGTATAGAGAGCCAGAAGCATCAACCCCCTGTAGAACTGATCTGATAAGTTCCAAGTTACCTGCGTATGACAGAGTGCGGTTTGGCCATGAATGCAACTTGTTAGAAATTGTCGTCATCAGTGTACCATAATCCGAGAATCGAAGCGTTTCAGCAGCCAATGGGATACCCAAGTATCGAAAAGGTAGCACACCCTGTGTGAACCCCGTAGTCTGTAGCAATTGTAAATTGTTGACTTGAGATTATTGGCCTTTAGCCCCGCACAAGACCGAAAGATGTCAGACAGTTTGAGAAGATCTCAACAGAACGAGTGTCCGCACGCCCAAATATCAATAAATCATCTGCGTAAGCAAGGTGAGTAATACCTGAAGCAGCACATAATGGGTGAAAATTATAGTCAGAACCACATGTGTCTCTTATAAGCAGTCGGAATAAGTATTCCACACATATAGCAAATATGAAAGGGGATAGAGGATCTCCTTGCCGAATGCATTTTTTCCCTTTAAAATACACAAAAATACCTCCGTTGATAGCCAGTGAGAAGGTAGTGGTGGAGACACATTGCATAATCCATCGAATAAACCGAGGTGGGAATCGAAGACCAATCAAGAGAGACTGTAAGAATTCCCAATTGACTGTATCAAAGGCCTTTAGAAGATCAACCTTCAGGATGCATCTCGGAGACAGTCTTTTCCGGTTATACTTTCTTAAAAGTTCCTGAGCCAGGTGTATGTTGTCAGCAATAGATCGGTCCTTAACAAAACACCTTGGGCCAATTCAATAAATGAGTTTAGCACCAAGGATAGCCGAGAGGCCAGGATCTTAGAGATGATTTTATACACTATGTTGCAGCAAGATATGGGGTGATAATCATTGACACGAGATGCGTGCGTAGATTTTGGAACAAGTGTGATAACAGCATGATTTATTTGCTTCAAAAGGCAGCCACTACGAAAGAACTTCAACACTGCAGCAACTACGTGATCCTATCATTTTACCAAAGCTATGGTTAATAATAATGATGTAAACTCAAATATTTTAAATCATTATATTGTAAATGGTTTTTTAACGCCAAAACTCTTTTTTACGCTCTTTAGTGTGAACAGTGTGAAAACTAATGCTTAGTGGAAGCTTCCTTAACCGCAAAAAGGAGTCGAGTAAATGTTTGAATTTAGAACCACTATAATAGAAACACAGATTTATTGCAACTCTACAAGTTGGATGACATTGGAGATGCAAATGAATTAATTTCGAGTCGAATGTCAAGAAAAACTCAAAGTTCGAATTCAAGATCTAACAGGTAACTTTGAACTAGAGCTCGAATCAAAGCTCGAACGATTAAATATTTTTGCTTAGGTTCGGCTTGAATAATATTCTAGCATATTTGCGAGTTAGTCTAGATATTATTGCAAAAAAATAAAGTTTCGAAATGCTTTATTTAATACAAATTAATAAAATATTACATTTTGCGAGCAGCTCACAAACTATAGAAATAATTTGGGCTTCAATTTGGCTCAAAAGAAAATTCAAATATTTTCAAATGAATTCAATAATTTTGAATACAAATCGAATATTTTTCAAGTTGGACCGAAAAGCTCACAAGCCACATAGATTTGTTTATACAACCATATGGCATTCTTATAACTGGTCTTGGTTTTTGCCAAGTTCCTTAATTTTTTTAAAATGGTTTATTCACCCCTCTAGATCGCTTTCATGCCACCCCGATAGTAATACTAGATTTTAAGCAATCACCACCAATGCGCGGAGCCACCCTATGAGTTAGGATGTGATTTAGCCCCATGCAAATTTGTGATTCCACTGGCTCGAATCCCATCGGTTAATCTTTTATCTTAGAAGACCCCAGGAAATGAATTAAATCTGACAAGGAGGTGTACATGTAGAGAACTCATTATTCTCTTCAAACAATTGTTTTTGTAGTTCAATGCAGTGGTACAGATAGATCGAAATATTCTGTGGAGTTCTTATAATTTCAGTACATACAGAAAATATGTAGTATGCGTACTTGAAGGGCATCAGAAGATCCGAAATATAAATATAGATACGACGATCAAAGGTGAAGAAGACATCTCAAGGATTTCCCATCAATGAGTAACTGAAAGGCTTCATTAATCTTGATAAATGGCAACTCATGGGTGATGAACTCATCCAACTTCACCTCCTGATGTGATTTAAAAGATTAATAATTAATAAATGAATATTGTAGAATTGTACATTATTTTAGAAATCAAAGCCTCCACTATTAATTTATTATTATTAATTTAAATAAAGGCACAAAAGTATATGTTTTCACCCCCATTCATGGGAATGGGCTTTTAGATACGAGTACCCGATATCTGACCTGACTCAATAGGCAATACTCGGTTGGGTTGGGTTAGACTTTAGAAAGTCGTCAACAGGTAAAAATAGTCTTTGTTAGTAATTAATATGTTTTTTACACCATATAAGGAGGGATGTTCAAGTACGGGTACCCGACACTCGACCCGATCAGACTTGATTGGGTTGGGTTAGTTTTTCAAAAAAGGTATATTTATTAATCGATTAATGTTAGATAAAGGTGATATATATGTTCTTTACCCCATTCATGCATTGATTTGCAAAATGAGGCAATTGAGATTTCCCTTTGAAGTCACCAAACACTGAAGTCACCATTCTTCTGCCATCAAATAGCTCCATTGGATGGATTGGTAGCAATCTTGGTGTCGGGTGTATCCCTAGTATCACTGTAAGGCCCCAACCCTGCAGAAAACCCCATCAATGGTAATTATCATATTTTCATGTGTTGATATCATATAAGGGAAAATTATATATTTAACAATATAGTTTTTTTTTCCTCACCAAGTAATCAACATATATATACTTATTTAAGGGTTTTTTTTTGATGCTGTCCTTGGTGACGGTATCTTGCGACACGTTTCATAATAATATTTTTTTTTATTTTACGTGTCGCAAGTTGTCGCTCACAGGGCACCGCCAAGCAAGGTTTAAAACAAATTGGAGTACCAATTGGATTAGAGAATTTTATCTCATGTAAATCTATATTTCTACATGATAAAGTAAAGAGCAGTTAGGCTAACAAAATTTGGTTTGTAAGTGTGGATAAAACATACATACCTTCACTGTTTTTAATAAAATGCAACGATTAAAATATACTACAGCTTTTTAAAAAGTATATAATAATTTAATGAAAAGAAATAGGAGAAGAAACTGACATCATGGGTGGACAGAAAAGCCTCCCGTAGGACATCCAAGTTTCCTGCACATTCAAAACTATATTGCACACCTCCATCCGTAATTTCCCTTATTTTCTGCACCAATCTTCGCATCATTACTCATAAAACAGACATATTTGCATAATAACGTCATATTTTTAGGACTAATCAAATTTAGTCCTAACAAATTAATTTTTTTTAAAAACTTAGGACGATTTTTTATATATGTGACCATATTTGATAAAAACATGTGAGACTACTTTTGTTAAAAAACAATTTTTTTAGAACTATATTAATTAGTTCTAAAAATTTGAGATTATTATTATTATAAATACTCGTATTACTATTTTGTAATTTATACTAATTTATATCATATAGAAACAAAATTAATATTTTAATTTAAAAAGATCAGAATTCCCAAAGAATAGCTGACCCTTAATTTGTTTTTTCTTTAAATATATAAAAATTAAGACGTATTTTTAATTTATCTAAGAAATTTGCTTACCTGGTGCACCGGCTGGTCAAGGTCCTTGGGATTTACGAAGTCTGTGATCCCGATTGCCTGTCCTTCGGAATTAAAAATACAAGAAACTAATAAATAAAATAATAAGAAAATAATAAATAATTCATATGAATTATTCAGTTATTAAATTTTGTAGTTGGTCATTAAATGACTTTGACCGGCGGCTAAGACAAGATGGCATAGTTGACTGGATATATTGCGTACGGATTTTTCTACCATACCCTATAAAATATTATCATGTATAAAAAAATGATTGGCCTAAATCTAATTTGAAAAGTGTATCACGCTCCCCAAATTTAATTTGAATCACTCAAATATCCTATGAGACAGTACTTGATATGATAGCATAGAAAATCTCATTGCGAGTATGTTAGCTCTTTAAAAAAATAAATTAATTAACATATAAATCATTATGGTATTATGTCAAAATATATATTTTTTTGAAATCACAAAATGAGTGTTTATATGGCATAAACGTTAATTTTTTAAATAATTTTAACTGTGGGGATTGAGAGACTCAAACTCGAATTATTACATAGATATTTGTATTACTAATTAATAGGTCATTGTCCTATGAACATGATATATATATGTATACCTTTGAGTTGTTTCTCAGGGTTAATGTCAACTCCAATAATTGTCGATGCTCCTCTGGCTCTTGCCCCTTCAACCACCTGCAAGTTCATTGGAATAGAAAGTAAACTCAATAATTGCCATTTCTCTGTATAATTTGTTATTATATATAATAGAAAAAAATGGCCTTAAACTAAGAAACGGTATATAAAACATACAAAATAGTATTTTGTAATTATCTATGTTGCGATATTTAATTTGATAAAAGATATCAATAAGTTAGAGTAACTAGTTTTTATCTAATTCTTAAGTAACCAGCCAAAAATACTACCCTCTTGTTTCATTTAATTAAAAATTAAACAAAAACATATTGAAAAGTATATTCCTTTTTTTTTTTCCCGAAGTCTCAAAGGAGTGATATCATTATATTATGTTTAATATTGTATATACTCCATTTTAACAAAAAATAGAGTGTAAATAACGTTACCTCTCTTAAAAGTACTATTTTGCTGAGCGCTCTAATGTTGTCGCAATGGAGAAAAGATCATGTCAACTATGAACCGACTCCAGTTTGAGTCGGCTTGACGCAAATAAATTTTGATTTAACCCCTCCCCCACTCAAATATATACATATATATATACATATATATATATATATTTATATATATATATATATATATAAAACTAATTTTCTATTCTTATTTATATTATTCAATTTATAGAATAAAAGATAAAAGTATTTTGAATTTCAATAATAATAAATAATAAAAAAGAGTAAACATAATCAATTAATTATAGTGAGCTAGTGGCATATAACCTCCCGTGGTTTGTCAAATAGGCAAATTACCCCATGTGATTTGACAAATATACATTTTAACCCCTACGTGGTTTATATAAAATGGCAAGTTTTACCCAATATAATTTGAAAATAATTGCATTTTTACAACATTTTTGTGGTTTGTGAAAATAGGCCATTCCACCCCCTTATAGTTGGTGATAGGTGTGAAAAATGCCACTCACACACATAGGGATAAATGCCTATTTTGGTAAACCACGGGGGTGGCGGGGTAGGGAACTATTTTTACCGAAATCAGAAGGGGTTTACATGCATATTTCAAACCTATGGGGGGTTGGTAAACTGCCTATTTTTTATGAAGGGTAGTGTAAAAATGTCTATTTTCAAACAACAGGGGGTATTAATTATCAGTGGAAAAACCATATAAGAGGGTAATCCCCAAAAAACCTAATTATAGTGCTTGAATGCAAAACATGAACTAAAACGTAGTAAACTTACGGCGAGGCCCACAGCTCCCAAACCAAACACAGCGACACTTGACCCGGCTTGTACGTTAGCGGTATTCCACACCGCTCCGAGCCCTACACCGTTTACTAAATTCATTAAATTTCATCCGATTCGTAGAAACACCCTTACAATCAAAGTTGTATATAATAGACAAAAGTTAGCCTATCATTTCTCGAACTACATACATAGCGGGGAGCTTATACTATATATAGCTACTATAGATAGGCCCAAGAGACCATGACAACTACTTATAGGACAAATTGCATCCACGCGGAGCTGAATCGGGCAATTGTCCCGACTTCTACAATGAATCACAAAGTCTATTTCGGTGGGAATTTCTTTCCTTCCGAGACGAGTTTTACTCAAAGTTAGCGCAGTTTTCATCCAAAGAAATATTGTAAGAGAATATCCAAAGAAATATTGTAAGAGAATAACTGCTTGGCAAGTCAAGTAGTAGGTGTGAACCAGGGTTATATTACATGGACGCCCAACCCAACTCGGGTATTCGTTTTATTAAATGTGGGTGGGTGGTCCTCGGTTTATTATAAAGTCGAATCAAATTGGGATTTGATTGTCTCCATTTACATAGGACACGAATATTTTCTGACGAAATTTTATATTTTTTAGAAATTAAATATACCAATTTGGATTTATTCGATGAAGGCAACAATCATTGTATTAAAATTAAAATATATAGATTATCGGGTGGTATAGGTTGAGAGCGGCCTCACTGCTCATATATATATATATATATATATATATATATATATATAACAACCATATTTATTTTATCTCTTAAGTTTTGACTATTCAATACTGTATTATATATTTAAAATATTACGAAAGGATTATTAGATCTTTGAAAAAAATAAATATATAGATTATCGGGTGGTATAGGATTATCATATCTGTGAAAAAAATAAAAAATAATCATCGAAGTAACATTTTTCAAATTACAAAACAATCCCATGGTTTTCCTTCTATTCGAAAGTATCAAACATGATAATTGACTGTTTCCAAAAAAAAAAAAATGATGGTTTTTTTCGAAAAGAATATTTAAAAATATTAAAGTGTGACTCTATATTTTTTATTTCAAATTCACTTTTTTTTTGTTAGAAAGATTTCAAATCCAATGTTGTAAAATCCCACCCGCATGCTTAAAATAAAAAATAAAAAAAAAATTGAGATAATCAGTACCGGTAGAAACACCGCAACTGAGAAGTGTCATTTTGGGGAGTGGAGCTCTCGAGTCAATCTTGACGCAACAAGCTGAATCCAGCACTGTATACTCCGTGAATGTGGAAGTATTCAGGAAATGGTAGATGGGTTCTCCATCTTTGGTCCTGAATCGACACTTCCCGTCGCCGCTCATCGTGCTCTTAAACGGATTTACCCGATATGTCTCGCACAGATTGGTCTTCTCCGACTTGCAGTAGGCGCATTCGCCGCACTCTCCGTTGAAGATGGGAACCACCTGGTCCCCTATTTCTAAGTCAGTCACCCCTTCTCCCACGCTTTCCACCACACTTGATTGCACCATAAAAAAAAACAAAAAAAACTTTATGATAAAGTTTTTTGTCAAACACTTTTCGTCCATATTACTTGGATATAAAACTATTTTGATCTTTTTATTTGTAATGTATCAAAATACTTTTTTTTTCGTACTTATACTTCGAAAGAAATCATATATAATATATATCTAACTTACCCAGAGGCTTCATGCCCAAAAATTCGAGGGTACACCCGCTGAGCCTCATTCTTGAACACAAAATTAATCAACTTAGTTTCAAGAAAATTGAAGCACAAAATCACATAAAACACTGAGATGTGTGTGTGTGTGTGAATTTGTATTTACCTCTCCTTGCCAAGCACTGAGATCCGTGTGGCAAATTGAAGTGAAAAGAATACGGATTCGGACCTCCTTACTCCGAGGAGGATCCACCAGAATCCTCCACAACCAGCGGTTGCCCCGCTGCGTAGGCCACCGCAGCTGCAATTATTCCGCAAAAGTCAACTTAACAGGATATAACACTACATCATCGATTACATGACCAACCTACCAAATTTATGCGTAAAAATTGCTTTGGTCCCTTGAAACTTTAAAATTTATTCTTCTTGTGGCATTCCAAAGTCAGTTTTTTAGCAAAATAACCAGTAGCACTAACCGCCATTTTCAAACTACGATACTGTAAACTGGAAAATTTTCAAAGTTCTCGTACAAAGATATTTGGTAGTCTAATTAATCAAAAATTGATCTTTTATTCATGTTTTTTTTTTAACTTTCAATCCGCTTCTCGCAGGAATGCATAACTATAAATCCACGGTGTCCGATATAATCAGACTAAAATTCCAATAAAAAACAATTTTATTCTACTTTAACCAAATTTGACTAATTATAAAACCAAAAATCTATGTTTTTCGACTTATTAAATGCAATGCGTACCTTTGCATGTGATAACTTTTCCGATGGTGTCGTTTGAAATGGTATGATGGTAAGACGTGTAATTTCCATACTACCCATTGATCTGGCAATTACTCTGTTATATGTGTGTGTATATATGTATATATATACTTGAAGTTACACAATGAATGAGGCTACACCGACACAACCATATAAATGCGTTGAATGGTAAAGAGATTTGCAGTTTCCCCCTAAATTCTATATATTTCCAGTTAGCTCCTTAGCTTCATTATTGTATTAATTTATCTCAAACGGATGTTGTCAACTGACAAATAATCAATTGGGTATGAATAAGGACGGTTTGCTGGGTCAATAATGGCCGGAATAAGGATTGGAAGATGTGTTTATATCATATTCTATTTATTAAAAATTAATGTATTTTAAATTACCCATAGTTTTTAAATCCCTAATCCATTATCGTCTAATTTCCTCACTCACTTTTTTAAGGTGGCATGATAACACTTATTTTATGAGAAAAATGTATTTTTTGTCCTTTATATTTTGTTAGCCATCATTTTTGATCCGCATAGTTCAAATCTGTGATTTTGGTCATTTATGTTTATTGTGTCAGTGATTTCGACCATTTATCTTTTATCACTGCAATTTTAGTCCTTTAATTATCAGAATCCTTAATTTTAGTCTTATGTTTTATTACGGTGCAAATTTAGTCCTTTATTAAGTTGAAAGTATGACCCTTTTATGATTTGTAATTTTTTTTATAAAAAGTAAGAAAATAAAAATAATATAAATTGATTTTAAAAATTTTAAAAAATAAAAAGCAAATAATTATTCTCGTAGAAATTAAATTATGTTTGAAAGGGTTAAATATTTTTTTACTGATTATTTAAATTAAATATATAATATAATATAATAGTAATTTGGGAAATTTTTAAAAGTTCAATCATAAACTAACAATTATATTTGCATATATGAAATTGAGAAAAATATTTGTTGTGAGAAAATAGAAAACCGTGTTGGGTTTTCTTATTTTTTGGTTCAACTAAAATTGTGGATTCTGATAATAAAATGACTAGAATTACAGTTGTTATAAAAGATAAAAGACCAAAA